>DF244205.1:0-29671 GCA_000507305.1 Breviolum minutum Mf 1.05b.01 | reverse complement strand
TTTTCGCATGTTCATTTAACCAGTTCTGGGTTTTTCAACCACTGTATGGTTTTTCAGACTATGCACCAGTCCGCCCCCATGCCTTGGACTGCTAAAAAGGTCCGAGGGTTTGATCAATGAAGTGAACTTTAGTGAGCGTACTGATCAGTGCGTGTTCAAGAAATTGTTGGGCGTCACTTGAAGATCCCGAGGTCAAGGTTATCATGAGCTGGCTGCCGTGATGCTTTTGGCATGTTGGGATGCTTGGTTTTTGTTGCTTTGGCTGTAAAGGAAGCTCATACACGTTGTATGCGTGAAATGCTGGAATTTTCGGCCGTAGGTATGGATGGGACCTGGCCAGAAGATGCGCAACATGTGCAGGAGCTTTGGAACGTTGCCTATCAACGGATGAATGGTAGAGTAACATGCAGCGTGCCCAAAGGTTCAAGAAAATGCTGCTGACGCTCATAGACTCGATGATCCTCCATGTCATGAATTGGGCGCACCAATTGCATCCCAATTGCATTCCCCTACGCAAACCCCACACATCGGAAGAGCGAAAGTTTCGCGGTTGCCGCAGGAGGAACTTGCTAAGACCAACATTGGAGATGGCAGGGGCGCTTACATCACGTTAATTGGTTTTCCAACGAGTTCAATTTCTAGCTGGGGAGATCAGCTGTCAACTGCCATGGCTCAGATGACATCGAAGTCTACAAGGAGCTATGCAGTGCAGAGGCGGTTCCTGCAGATGCTTTGGTTGAAGCCTCAGGTGCTGACTAGTTGGCTAAGCAGTTGTGTAGACTCAATGTTTGCCCAAGTGGTTTGAAACTTTATATAAGTAACATTGCAATCATCAAAAAGAATGTATTTTTCAAAGATTCAAAAGTTTAACCTAGCCTATTTGTATAAATCATTCTGGCATTTCATGCTTTGGTTCTTTGGAAGAATTTCTTCTTGAGCAGAGTTCTTTAACGTGTGCCTGAGGCACTGCTAGAGGCCTTGCTATATGACCATCGCCTTGTTGACATGTATGAGCCGAAGCCAGAAGGCAGTGGAAAATACACAAAACATCAGGCATTTTTTGGGTCGTTTTTTAATGGCACACGGCCGTGGATGTGGAGGAGATGATGAAGAAGAAGCGGTAGTTGCAACTTGACTGCTTCAGTGAAAGACATGGCCGGAAGCGGCAGATGCCACAATCGTATTAGATTCGGACGTTTGTTGGTTTGTTTCATACTGACAGGTGTTCAGACCCTTTTTTTGCTGCAAATTTTTGCTCAAGGGGTTGGAGCCAAAGCCCAGCCTTCCCTTGTTTGAATAATTGCCCAAGAAACAGAATATGAATACCAAAAATATAATTTGGTGATTAAAGAAATAAATTCCACAAATACCAGTATAGTAAGAACGTAAGGAGAAAAACAACTCCATGAGCACCCACAAAAAAAAGAGAACTCCAATGAGAAAAAGAATTGAAAAAAAAGAACATTGTGCATGGCTTGAATTTTTGTCTAACATCTTTGCCATGGCATCGATCATTGCAGGAACATGGTCTTTGATCTCCTCATCGGCAGAGGTGGTCTCAAAAGCACGTGGGATGACCTTGGGTATCCACAAGCTGCTGCAACCCGAATCTGTGGATTTGAGCGACGCGGATCGTCGACGATTGATCGGACTGCAACGCCGTGTGCAGTGCATGGTCCAACCCTTGAATTTTTTGTTGTTGTGGTCCAAAAATCGGGATGATCGAGTGCAACAAGTTGTTTTGAGTGCTCAAGAATTGCTGTTTGATATCTACACCTTTATTGAATACTTGTCAGATGATCAACCAGCACATGCACGGTGTAGACGCTGGAGCAGCACAACCAAGTCAGAACAGCTGGATTTTTTTTTGAGAGAATTGGATTTTACATGCATCTCTGTGAACATGGCACTGAGTATGGAGGTCAGAAGTGACCCTGTGCAGTCAGAAGATTTCTCTTTGTTAGCCTTGTTACGTGCCCATCGACGTATCAAGGAGATGGAGGGCCGGAGTGGTCATTTGTGTGCATTGGTGGGATGTCTTTATAAAGGAATCGGTCAAGTGGATCAAGTTTCCAACGGAACAAGATCCTTGGAATGTTCTCAATGGTCCCCAGCCCTATCTCTTGCAACCTTCAAGGTAGTTGCAATGCTTGGGACAGCCAGTGTACAACGTTATGGCATTGAAATCGAGAGTCGGTTGCCATTAAGCCAACGAGGAGCTTCACAAGAGACGGGCCAGAGTTATGTAGGTCTGAATTCGTCGACCCGATTGGAATTTCCCATCAGCGCTGCTTGCAAGGCCCAACTTCGTACAACTGGACACCTTAATCTTACGGTAGGCTCTCAGGATTTACAAGTTGATTCCTTAGCATTAGTTTGGGATGATGGTGATACAGCCGGTGTAGAGGATGGTCTTACAGATCTTGGAAATTTGGGCTTGGAAGGGACTGGAGTAGCTGGATATTTCTCATCCTCTCGTACTGTGACTGGCAGTGGCGGCCATGGCAACTGTTTTGCTTTTGTTTTTGATGGCCGTAGTGATACTGGTGAGTTAGTCACCCCTTTAGATGCCATTTACTTGGCACGTTTGTGCGCGGAAATCGAATGTAAAGATCAGACCAGGGACAAGGGTTGATTAGAGTCGTTGGATGGGGGAAGTCACAATGACACAATGATTCTTTCATAGATGTAAACTGTTCCAAAAGTACCCCCATAAAAAAAAAAACGTGCTACTACAAATCAAATCATAGGCAAAATCTTATTCAAGTCTCTGGTCATGTCACCTCACAGTCAAGGGTGGCACCGAAATACCTCAAGCAGCGACAACTACTGGGCCCTGTCCAAATGGCGGGTTTTTTTGCTGTCGTCAGAGGCTATGGATGGCTATGGGAACAAAAAAAACAGCGGGTGGAAAGCTGGAGCCATTGCACGACAGCCACGACGACGCACCTGCAGTTGTAAAACCAACCAACCAACCAAGGCTTTGCGTTGTCGGAAAATCGTTACTTCATTGAGACCAGTGCTTCTCTTAGTTCATTAAAAACCTTTAGTCTCACATGGTTGGTGTGATGGTTTTTGGAGTGAATTCAGTTGGGTGAAAATGGATGAACATGTTGCACCCAGATATCAGTCGATGTAGCTGACAAGGCAGGAATCCGTTATAGCCTTTGTGAGTATTGCCTGGTTTGTTTTGATTGTCCTGGAGAGCCCACTTAAAGTGTAGCACTAATTTTTTAAATCATTGGGTAGTCGAACATAGTCTATGAGTCTATCGTAGTGTATATCCCTCTTCTCCAACAGGAAATGCAAATTACAATGAATGGTGGATTTTTCATCATTTTCCGTTGTCATGTAAGATTCCCAGACTGTAAACAGATGTCTCACAAAAATTCATAGCTTCGTGTCTTTGGTAGGTTGAGAGCTGGGGGTTATCCCCGCATGTCCTTTTGCTCCGCTGGGCAGCCATCTTAGCCAGATTTTGCATGATACTGTTATCATGAAAATTTGTTCACTGTCCCGAGGTTAGACTACTTTTCTTGCGTGAGCTGAAATTTCCCACGGACGTTTTGGTGGTTGGCAGCCCAAGAACACATTCGATGCATGAAGATGAGATCGCAAGTGTAGAGCTATTGAGGCCTGGGACGCCATCTTTGCGGATGTGCGGGGCCTCAGTGTTGGGTTTCAGAAAAGGTCCGTAACCAGGCATATCTCCCTGGTCATCAGAAAGTTCAGGGTCGGTCTCAACTTGGAAAAATCCAACATTTTGGAGGCATACATGGCGAATATCGATGAAAAGGCCGGAATTTCCGAAATTGGAACCACATGGAACAAGCATGGAACATTACCTGCACACAGATGTGTTTCTTTCATTTTTTGGAGGCAGCTCCAGTAGCTATGGGGGCACTGTGCTTAGCGGGTGTTTTTTAGATGGCCTTGATATATTTATGGTCTCACCACCCCAGGCGCTTCCCTCCAGTGCAGCTTTACCTCTCACTGATGATTTAGCCCGGGCGTCCCTTGGGCTTATTTTCACGCGACGTTTGTTTCCAAGCGATTTGGTATGTCGGATATGTCTCAGCTATTTGATGTTGAGGTCAAGTTGCGTTTGGGGAGATTGGAAGCTGTCATGCATCAATTCTAGATTCTAGACATAACCAGGATGATCCTGGCAATGTCTCCCACAAATCCAGAACAGCAGAGACCTAAGATTGCTACTTTTGTCTTTGGCACTCCTTGGCTGATATTTCTGTTTACCGCTGAGCAGCTGAGGATCCTGCACTATAGTGATCGGTCACCAAATGTCAATCAACTCTTACACTTGGCCTTGTCCTCAGACAGGCGTCAGCTTGACTCATCTACTGTGCTATCCTTTGATTCTAGGGAGCTATAGGGAGAAGAACAGTGCCTGATCGGAATCCCCTGTCAATCAACTTCCAAGCCTGTCTAGCTCAGGCACATCAACTTCGGGTCTATCAACGGAATAGAACATGGATCCGCTCTCGGTGGTTGGAAGAGTGAGTCGTTGCCATCATTTGGAAACCATTCTTTTTTGAGTTCCTGAGTTCGGTCTTCCTACAGCAAACCCAGCAAACCAAACGACCCATTCCTACGTCAGAAGTTGGATCTTTACTAAGGAATTCAAGCCAACCGCAGGGGGACATGAAACCTGGCATGGAAGGCCATTCGTTTCCTCAGCCTCCTGCAGCCAACTATCCAAACTTAGCAGGCGTGGCATCTGGGGAAAACCTCAACATGCTAGCTGTACATGTTTGAGGGTCGCCGGAGTTTTTTTCGTTGAAGACGTGTTTATGTTTTTTTGGACGAAAAACATGACAATCATGACATTGAGGTCTGCAAAAACCGCCGGTACCTCCAAAAGAGAAGGCGGGGGGTTTGAAGTAAGCTGAGGTAAAGCTTGGGCTTCCTCCTAGTGACATCCAACATGCAGCTTTCTCACCAGGATCGCCGATACACCATGGGAGATTCCTTGGGTGGTGAAGTTTTTGGACATGCTTTAGGCCAGATTGACTCCCAACAGAAACAGACCTCATTCTGATCCGTATGATTCCTGATTCTGATCAGGTTGGGCTGCTTCAAGACTTTCTGGTGCACTTGAAGGGGTGCTCAATGCAGAAAAGCTGCCAAGGCAAGGTGCACCTTTTGATATGGGCGAGAATGGGCAATGTGTTTTGTTGATTGGCACTTTTTGGTGTCTAAAAAACAGTGACATTGCATGAATCTGGCATGTTTCCATCTCATCCTTTCTGGCCATGCTGGCCAGGACCAAAGGCATTGAACCGGTGCCAGTCGCGGAACTGGCGCCAGGTCCGTAAAATCCTCAAAAGATGGGGACATAGAAAACCTGGATGAAAAAACATGGAAACGGGTAACGCGTTAACCGCGTTTTCCCCGTTGGTTGATGGGTTGATGTTGCGGGATGATCCGAGGTTTGGAAGACGCTCCTCAGAACCAGCCAAACTGATTGTCTCCATCCCACCATCACCTGAAGCAGCTGTCCAGCGCCCCAGGAGTTCATCGAAATATTTTTAGAGCTGCATTTATAGATGGAATAAATACATTCATTTAAAATTGTTGGGGACTTGTGAGAGGTTGGAGCATGCCAATTTCTATTCTGAGATTTGGATGGTTGGGCATTTGATTTGATGTTCTATCACCTCGCAGGAGGGATAGTTTTCCCGTTGAGAAGGAGTCACCCGTACCGTGGAGACCTTACTTGAATTGAGGTCACGGTCAGCAATCGAGAATGTCAATAAGTTTTGACTGAGGACCTTCAAAGCTCCAATCAATGCAGGCATCGCGAGCTTTCCTTCATCGTGTTCCATGGAAGCTTTATTTCAGCAGAATTGCCAGCAGGTGATCTTGCAGCTGATGCAGAGGTAGGAAAGAGATGAGGAAAAGAAGATGTTTGTCATCATGCCAGAAAGCACTGCACGTTAAATCACCTGAGAAACCTTTTTGGAGGTGCAGAAGCCACCTCAAGCACCAATGCCAGGACACCGCAAGTGAGGCACTAAGCAAGCGTTCAGGAAGAGGGCCGTACAATTGCACAACAAGCTGGATGAAGAAGATCAAAATGGAACTTGTTCATTGCTCCACGAGTGCTATGACAAACATGTCACCAATCTCATTGCAACTTAGGCCGAGAGAACGAGGCAATTCAGAAGAAACAGACATCAGGCGGCCAGCTGTTTTGCAAGCAGGAAATGGGCCCAAAAATGGCCTGCTAGAGGTTGATTCGTGTTTCTTTAAACTGCCGAAACGCCCAGTTTCTGGCCTCTGTCGCCGGCCTTGTCAGAGATTTCCTCCACAAGCCATTCGCAACCAAGGTTCGGACATGGAGACGTAAAACGGTGGTGGGGTGCTGGTGGTTATGTGGTGATGTCGTGGTGGTCCTTCTTTTTTGAAGGTCACTTCCTTCATTGAATTTAGACAGCTACATTCTTCTCAGCACAAAGACACGTATGCAGTTAAAGTTTCAAGTTTAACCCCTGTTTTCCCATCCAGGTGTTAACTTGTTGCATCAACTGTGCCTCGGCAGGTTCAGAGGATTGTTTAGTGCCAGCCCCCATGTCACACTGCCTCGTTTAAAAGCCCTGGAGAGAAGTTTGCTAAATCAAAGCTGGGCAAGATCTTGTTTTGATAGAGCGGTTTGTGAAGGGAGGTTTTGATGTGATTCTTATATTTTTGTGTCACGTCATTGTTGTCGTATTCGTAGTGTTGCCTTTTGTAGGGGGTGGTCTGTGCCAGGCAACAGCAAATGTGCCGTGTTTGGCTCAGTTGCCACGAACACTCAGCACGAAGGGTGCCACAAGCAATTTTTCTGCGACAAATCAAGGCATGTGGCCCCGCGGCAGGCAGGGAATGAAGCCTACTAGGTGAAGTCATGTCAAGCAGAAAGGGGGTGTGGAACCTTAAAGCATATACGTGCATATAGAGAGAGAAAAAGAGATGTTTTTGTATATATATATATATATATACTGTAATATATATAACATATATATATATGATTATCTCCATGTGCAGTAGCACAAAAGTCAGAACTTATGAGTTCGCATCAGACATCAGACACAAATGTTTGCATCACTTGTGCGAAGGGATTTCCACACATGTGATTTCGCGCAAGGGATTGAATGATTGAAGATGATCATGTCTTTTCGAGATGGTTTTGAGTGCCCAAAGGACACAGTTTTCGTGAAAAAAGTCCATCTTGATTTTTTTGTTGACTGCCAGGCCTACGAGTCTCCAGGTCAGCATTTTCCTTAGCTCACATCATTAGAATTGACTTGAGTCTTATATTAGAATGTTTTTCTCAGATATTTTTGTTGAGATCATGTTTGTTGTTCCCCTGCTTTCCATTGCCCAAGATACTTGGACCTGGCTATGAAGTTGGAGATTTCAAGATTTCATCCTAAGGACACGAAATTTGTTGCCTTTCCCAAAGGCCTCCAAGTTTGCGACTCAAAATTGACGCCAAGAATCCATGGGAAGTGGAAGATTGCAACAGAAATAGCGGTGATTTCCAATGTTTCCCTTTTTGGTGTACATTGTGTGTTCCCCACAAAAACAGGTTATTTTCCACTTCCAAGATGATGGAAACGCGGGTCCTCAGTCCTCCACAGAATTGGATGTTAAGGCAAGGCACAAATGCAGCTCCATCAAGCGCGTGAGATCCTCATGCGGCGACTTTTGTTGGATGCAAAAAGAAGTCAGATTGAAAGATTCAAATTTGGCCACAGATAGGTCAGATTGGCCACCTTTCATGATTGCCATGTGGAATTTTGAAATGTTCCCCCTCACCTTTTGCTGCAATGACATTCCTGTGTTTCTGCGAAAGGACATCAACGCCAGTTCTGCAGCCCTCAGAGCCCTTTTGGGCTCCACTACCAGATCAAGTGGAGGTACCGAAGGGGAAGGCACAGGAAAAGTTCCTCGGCTTATCTCGGCTTCACCATGCTGCAGCTGTCTCTGTTGCTGACGTTGGTTGCTCCATTCCACCTGAGGTCGCACGAGCCAAGTGCTGAAGGTGTGATGAAGGTAAGCGATGGTAAGCGGAATTGAGAGATTGAATGGAGACAAATTGTGAAAAGATACCACATGTTGATGCTGTTTGACACGACGTCGTCTAGTTTGACGCCGAGACAAAATGGAGTGTAATGGAGTTTGATGGCTGTTTAGTGTCCACATGGCTAAAGCTCTTAAATGATTGATCTCAATAATTGATGATTGGAATACCAAGCAGGACCGATTGTGTGATCCATTTGGTAACCCAAGTTTGCCATAATACACCTTGGATTTTCACACGTTGAGCACTGGATTTCCGTCAGGACCTGGATGCTCTTCAAGCTATGTTGCAATCGCTCAGCCAGCCAGAAAACCTCACATAGGTAAGGATGGACGAAGGGGGAGAGTCACTCAGGTCTTCCGAAGGATGAAACGTACAGAGAAGTGGTTTTTTTCTTCACCCCAGTTCAATACACTAAACAAACATTGGTTCAAAAACCCTATCTGTGCAAAGTTGGGGAATTTCCGTCAGAAACCACAAAAGGGATTTTGAAGCCTCACCGTTTCCAACCGTCAGGCTGAAGTTGGCACTTGAGTTTCGCCACCTGATAGGAAGAATGAGTGCCGCCTTTTGTTTGGGTGAATGTTTCTTTCATTTTGAATGATGGAATATGAAGGAATGAAAGTTGATGAAAGAATAATTCTACAACTATATATGGTTTTTTGATTACCACTGTTTTACAATATTCAAGAAGGTTAGAGAGTTGGAATATGATGGAGCTGAAGCACGATTCTTCCTCAGGGGTTATTCTTTTCCGTGATAATGACGTACCTGCGCAGCGTTCCGTTGAACGGCGCATTGGTGGAACGTTTGGGGTCCATAGAGGACACTGTCACTGGGCCACAGTGACATTGGATACCCAACTCCCACACATCATCCAACACTTGGGCTGTTGCCCCGTGCAACATGGCCTTTGCCAATTGGTTCTGCTGAAAGCCAACGTGTTTATGTTCTGGCGTGGCTCCTTCGCCAGAACCTGGAATTTTGTTTGAAAGTACCTTGGCCTTTGACGGCCTGTGACAGGTCCGTGACAGGCCTTTTGCTAGCAACCAACATAACCAACGTTGTGCGAACCCATGCCCGCGGGGTCAGCAACTGCTCACCCCGTTGCGGTTGCCCAGACCACAACTGCTACCATACTAGATTTTCTTACCGGAAAAAGTCGGTCCTGGGGGCACTTGGATTGGAGGGTCGGTTGATTCTTGGAGACATGTTGAAAAGCAATTGCGATTGTAGGGTATTATGATATACTGTTAGTATATTCTCATATTTTAGGATTTTATTGTGCAAAGAAATGTTGGTGCTTTTGCTCTGTTTCAATGGCTCGAATTTCAGTAGGTACCATAGAGGTGCGAGTGCTTCGGCGGATTTATTGGCAGCTTACAAACTCGCGGTTTTATGTTTGTGACGTAGGAACAAAAGAGAATCAGAGCTCTAAACAGAGTCTAAACAGCATGAAGCTGGAAACTATTTGGTAGCACTGGCAAAAGCTCTCCTCCCTATGTCTTCCAGGACAGTGAAAGCTCATTGCGAATCTTGTCACCTGTGGTTTCTGTGATAGATGTCCGGGGCACATGTTCATGAGCATTGTGCCCTTGTGCCAGGAAAGATGACACAACCGACACAATGCTTCCTTTTCGGCGGGTAGTGTGTCAAGAAAGCGCGACATCACCTGGTTGTCGAGCTCCAAGTTTGGTGTATGCAGGAAACTGCGCTTTGAACAAGCAATGTGCTCCCCAAAAAACCAACTCGGCACCTACCCAGAAACCATCTTTAAGAGGAACTCCTTTTCCAACTCCCTATTCTGCATCACTAGAAGCTGTTCGTTTCTGTAGGGAATCATGTCAATCGAGGCCGATTTACCCAACTTGGGCCTGGACTCTATGTGGAGCTGGACTTGCTGCAGTCAAGATCTCAGTTTCAACGGCCCAGCCACTGCAGTGAATCATCGGCAGAAACATCCGTGGAAATGTGTAAAAATGAATTCCCTAAGGATTTGTCAGAGCTCGTATCCCAGGATTTTATTGTTTTTTCATGACCGGAAAATCACGGGTACCATCAGTACCATTCAGTCACCCATCATGTTGTACCAAAAATTGAGGGAATGGGCTATACAGCTGCAATCGTTCTGTGACGCCTCTGTCTCAGGGAGGGATTGGATCATGAAAAAAGCCTTGCCCATTTCAGTTGCAACCTGCGCATGGAGCCCACGGGTAGTAAGATGATGTTAGACGGACGGGAGAGTTCACAAACTCCGTATTTATTGGAACGATCAATGTTTGCGTCTATACAATCTATCTGATATTACATATATTTGTTAAGATTTCTCGCTTCATTTGGTCCTTCTGTTTTATTTTGGGTAGGGTCCGGTCATCTCAACTATGCTGCTGCTACCTTTGTTGATGTTTCTTTCTTCCGCAACTTGCAAGGCCAGCCTGCGACGAGCTCTGCGGCCAGGGGTGCGGGGCTGCCACAATTTGTGAAAGGCACCAGCCGGAAATACGACTTGTGTAGGAGGCTCCCATTGGGGCAATTCCAAGACTATGTGGTCTGTGCCTTACGTGGCAAGTTTTCTGGATGGTCAAGGATGGTTAGGGGGTCCGATCAGTTGCCAGTGATTCCACTAAGGATGAAGTCTTGTCCATCAATCCATTTGAAGGCAGGGATGGGACTTCCGGACTTCCAGACCTCTAACGAAGCTACCGGGGTAGAAGCCGCGAGCAGATTCTCGGCCGGTTTTGGGATCTATGACAACTGGACAGGAATGCAAACACCCATCCTTTTCATTCCCTCTACAAAGTACTTGAGTCAATTTGCTGTTTTCAAAACACTCTTTCTAGGGGAAATGTCCACAATTTCATTGCCAACAGAGATGCAGATGGGTTCGCTAACAGTTTCATTGAGCCCCGTTTTGTCAGGTAAAGAACCTTGGGACGTGCCACAGGTTCGTGGTATTTTTGGTTTCAACCCAAAATCCAATGGAAAGGTTCCCGGAAAGTCCATTTTCAGCAATCATCATCGAATCATCATCATCATCGAATCATCATCATCATCATCATCATCATCATCATCATCATCATCATCATCATCATCATCATCATCATCATCGAATCAAAAAAATGACAAAAATAAATGCGCGCAAAATTCCAAAGCCCTGGAGGTTGACTTGAGTGTGTCCAGGGCTTTTATCTTCCTCTCACAGCGTGTGCTACCAAGAGTTTAAACAGCTCAGTGGCACTGAGCTGTTTTTTTTTGGTTGATTCTCAGCTCCGCTTCTGCCCTCAAACAGTTGGTGGTTTCCTAAGATGGTGGGAAAACCCCCCAAAACCCCCCAAAATGATCATGTTTAGTAGGAAAACCCCATGGTTGGGTGGGGAAACCCACCAATTTTAGGAAACCCCCAGTTGTTTCCTGAGGCCAGGCATTGTATCTAGCCCTACGGACCTTGGCCCTGAAGATGGCCAAGGGACGGTCGTCCAATGTCACCACCTGAGATTCTGATGCATTTTGTATGGGAGGGATCCAGGTTGTTGGTACCAAAAATGTCTATATAATCATTTGATGCTGCTGGTACAAATCAGAAACAAAACAATGGACATCTCCAAATTCCGGAGTTGTATAGCTGGGACTTTTTGAGCTGAATATGTCATCATTTGTCATCATTTCCTGCGACCGAAGCTATTCAAGATCAAGATCTGGCTAGATTTTTGGCATTCACAATTTTGGCACGAATCAACAAAGTGCCTGGCATGGGCAATCAATATTACACGTGTCTTCATGTTTGATGCTTGCCGCGCTTAAAGGATCACTATAGATGGCAGACTTGGATATTAGGTGTTGGGTTTCCAATGTTCGTGTGAAAATGCCATGAACAACAGTGCGGTCCGCAGGTAATGAAAGCAGCTTGCAGCAAGACAAGCATCATGACAAATGCAGACAAATTTTACAAATAGTTTCCATTTGATCATTAGAAGATGCATCTATGGGCAGTCAGTCTAGCGTGGAGCTACCTGTGGAGAATCCGAACTCAGACATTGAAATGAAGGCCTGGACTTTCGCATACTTCGCCCCGGGGGAGGAAAAATCTGAAGGTCTTGGCCGCCTTTTTGGTACAGGGACATAAAATATGACAAATGCAAATAGACTATTTGGAGATTTATGATCTGTAGAGGAATAACAGATTTCCATTGCTATGTTTAAGAGAAGGTACAATTTGTCTTTTTTGTCTTTGACCGAGCGTCGTAGGGAATGAGGGAATCAATCACAAATATACCGCATACACAAGTCGTCTTGACATTCCCAGATTGGCCTACGACTCGCACCCGCCACACTTGCTTGATGTTTGTTGCTGCCCGCCACAAAAGGGCCCTGATTCGTTGTTCCGCCGTGGTGGCGGATACCACCAGAGGCCATTGCTTGGATTGAAGAGCACCCTGTCTTTGAGACCTTTGTTCCCAATGCGATCCCTGGAGATAAATATGACGAGATGTTGCTGCCTGACACATTGACGCAAAAAAATGACACCTAAGGAAGTTGAAGCGTTCTGCTTGTCCAGTAGTTCCCCATGCTTTTCAGCACCAAGGTTGCAATTTGGGATTTGCTATATACATAACTTGGTTCATTTCCTGTTCATTTCGGCAACTCTTTGGATGTGTTTAGTTCGAGCTTTAACTACCAACAGTTACCATTCTCGGGCACATCTAGAGATGCGACTTCGAAGGTCAGCATTGACGGATGATAGCTTTGGAATCAGCTTCAAACATTCCATTGCAGCAGCTCACAGCGTCGATGAGCTGCAGGTGCAGAAGTGAGTGTTTTTTTCGGCGACCGTAGATGAAAGAAATCAATAAGTGATCCTAGATTATCATAGTTTTTTGGCAGTACAGGCGTTTCTATTTTGTATGTTTGTATCATATTAGAATCATATGCATGTTTTGTATGATGTCACCATGCCTGTGTTTGCGGTGAGACATGCATTGCAACTCGGTCGGAGGCAGCGCTTGACTACATGTGGCTTCAGCACCTTGAGCTTCCTATTCTGGCAGCTTGGCGGCTTGCATTCCACGTGGTAGAATATGGTTTGAATCACACTGACCACGCAGGCATTGTAAATTCTAAGGAATGCTGTGGTCCGTGGTGGCATGTATTGGCCGTGTTGCCAAGCATTACCTTCGCACAGGACGAGAATGGCCAGCATATCAGGCAGGGCTGAACTCTTGAGATCTTTGCTGCTTTGCTCGTCAAACTTGTGCCGATTCGAATTTTTTGAAAACTCCATAGGCTCGCCTTCTTCGATGGACAGAGGCGGCCTCTTGATATTTTGTTTTGATCAACTTTGGAGTCATAAAAAGATACAAAAAGTGGTAGGCAGTGATGGGAAAGTCATAGAAAGTCGATCTTTGGATGGCAGTTTGTTTTCCTACTTGGCGGCTCGAGAGAGACATGTGATAGTTGTTGGAGGCATTTTTGGACGCACAAAAAGCACAAAGGAAGTTGGAAACAACTTTTACAACAACTACCTTTCAGAGGTGTGTTTGTGGCATTGTAAAGGTTGCTAGTTGCTATTATGTGCATTGTGGATGTTTGATGTGTGACTCCAGGTTAGTTCACCCCACGGGTACCGTAGAATTCCGAACTCATGGCCTCACGGCAAACTGGGTCGAAGCGTGGCGGCCGAAATGCCTCGAAGTCCAACAGAAAGCGACCACCCGTCGAGAAGAAACCTCCTGAGCCTGAAACTCCAGAGGAAGCTGAAGCAAGATTTTTGGAAGAGATTCGACAAGAAGTGCGAGATGTTCGACAGCTTCTGAAGAAAGACAACCCTTCAGAATCAACGTTGATTCAACGTTGGGGCATGAATTTCGTCGCCAAGTTGGGGCAGAATTCATATCCTACCAAACCACAGAGATGGCAAAACTCTTTAGCGAGCGTAGGAAAAGAATCATCTCCAAAACTTGCACGAAGTTCATCGGAAACTTTACCTGAGATCTCTTCATCTGGACCTTGGGGACAAGCTTCTCATATCCTTGACTTTCCAGGACGTGAAAAAAATATGGTTGTGGCAGAAGAGTGGGAAGTAGATAGTAATGCTTTTGAGGCAGCCTTGCAACAGATGCCTCCCTAAAGTGATCCTTAGGCCAAGTGAGGGGATGGTTGCAAGAAATCGTGACGAATAGTTTTGATTCATTCCATTAAAAAAAACATTGCATTCCATTGCCAGTCCCCGAACTGAAGATAGTGATACACCAGTTTTAATGTTATTGGACATTATTCTTTGCGTGTGTTCGTTTCACACTTTGATGAGTGCTCATCCAAAGACCTGCATGCAGAAACCTGCCATGTGATGGCTTTTTGGGTGCTACAAGGCACCAAGTTGCATTTTAGGAGGGCACTTCAACTCTACACCGATAGAAACGAGATGAACACGCTGAACGGGATGCAAAAATTAACTGATCAAGCGCCAGCCGCCACGCCGTGAAGCGTGCAGTGAGTGAAGCAGATGGAGACCTCCCAACCTCTCCCAGCTGCCAGGCTTCGCTGGACCGTGGAGAAGATGCACTTTTGTGGTTTGCGTGGTGAGCTGGATGTGGAAACAGCACCACCAGGCAAGTTTGTTTTGGATATTTGTTGCAATGCAGTAGGGTCATAAAGTCAAAGAGTCACACACCATACCTCATTCTAAATCATGGCACTGCTGATGCATCAGGTGTAACTGGAGCATGGGAAGTGAGGAAGCCATTCCAAGGTGTGCTGCATTTCGACTGTGCCATCCAGTTGGGATAGCCAGGCACATCGACATCAGGTTTCTTGAATGGGCTTTTGTAACGCCCTGAAGGGATTTGGATGAGACACTTGTTAACCTGGTGTTGTCAGTGCACTTGTGGCAGATGATGTGTTGGTTTGTTTGTGTTGTTCTGCAATTTCTAAAGTTTCGGTGAAACTTTAAAGTGTTGATTCTTGCACCCGCAGTAGAATGCTACGGCCGAGGTTGTTGGACAAAGCAGATGAAGTGAGGGACAGGAACGTGAGCCATGATCAGCAGATGTGAGCAGCCCTGGCGTGCCCAGGAGATTAAGTATACCCACCGCAAAGTCATGATGCTGTTGGTGCGCAGCCCATGCACCCCCTATGGATTTTTCCGCTGACGCGGAATTCGTCGCGGAATTCTTTTTCGGAGAAAAGTTCCACTCTCTTGGGGGGGCGGATTGATGAGATTGATGAGGATTGTTTGTCAGCTGTTTCAGTGGGCTCTGTTGGTTTTCTTGTTTTGACATCCTTTTTTTTTGACACGCAAAAAGGTCAGCAATGCATTGGAGTATGGCCTGACACACGGATGCAATTGGAGGCCGAAGATTGAAGATTGTCAGTTTCAAACCCCACTAGCTATGACTCACAGATACTAACAGTATCTAACATCATCCTAAATGAAGGCCAGTGCCACCGGGTGTTCCACAACCAGCTGCTTGTGTCAAATCCTTAGCTCCTGAAATCGGTGATGTTTGACGGTGATGATTCAATGCCCTGAAATGCTAAGGAGCGTTTCCCGCCCTATAGTGGTGTCGATAGTAGCGGCGTGCAGGGCAATATCTTCAGTTTGCTGGTGGGCTAAAGATGCACAAAGATGCACTGAGATCAAAGCCAGATAGATGTTGAACAGCCAGAGGCATGGGCAGAAGCACTTGCAATTGAGAATGGCGCCAGGCCAGGTCACAAAATTCAAAATCTTGATACCTTAAATTGCCTTACATCTCTACATGCTGAGAACTAGGCTGGGAAGGCAAGCTTGTTTCTGGTACCAGCCTCAGGTTGAATCAAAGATGATAATCCAAACCACCATGTTGTTCAACTTGGGTCAGTCAAATGTTGAGGCGACAGAAAACTGACAGGAATTTATGGTGTCCACATGATTCTGTCTTGGGGGTATGAGCCTCAGAAATCGACAACAACGTCGGGCAAAAGTAGTGATTAATAGGGCTTGATAGTGGTAAATCAATGTAAGTATCCAATATTGGCCTTAGATATGATTTTACTTAGTGAATTGCTGCAGGTTCTCCATGTTTATCCAGATAGCATTCACAGAGAGTCTTGGGGAAGTTTAGTTTTCGGAGGCCGTCCGTGGTGGAAAGAGTGGGCCAGATGCCAGGCTTGCTATGGATGCCGAAAGGTTTGCCACATGCCACGGCAGTGGCTTTTTTTCCATAGCTCATCCAGAAGCTGGGCAAATGAAGCTATTTGATGTATGAATGTATGCAAAAGATATTATATAACACTACGATGCAGCAATGCACTGTTGCTTTAGCCCTGCTTTTTTTTTGCCATTCCACGCTTTCAGCCCCCGTTGCAGGGCGTTCCTGGATAATGATGATTTTTGGTCCAAGCACGATCTGCCATTGCAGGAGGCGGTCATCCTTAGTCAGTGAAAATTCCTCGTTGGGAAAGCTGCTTTATTGACCCCTGGGAGGTCGGTGTTCGACCCAACGTGTGCCACTTTGAAACGAGTCATTGGGCCACGTCCTCGAGTGGGTTGGTTGGGTTGTGCCTTTTTTTCTCACCAAAACCGAAAAAACCCACCTCAACAGGTGTGGAACAACAGCCATGAAAAGGAGACTGGCTTTTGTACCCACCTCAATGTTGGCCATGCAAATCCTTTATGACTCCATATGGTGCCCTTGAATTTGGGTAGAACTTGTGCCGTCTACTGAAGTTTTAGGCAAAGGTGCCATGGATGTGCCAGAGGTTTACTCTCAGGAGGCGGATCCAAGGGCTTGAAACAAGTCTTGCCACTGCTATTTCAGCTGTTTCGGAAAAGCAGTCATAGTTCAGATGATTTGCACAAGATATACATTGATGACCAATGATGTGTATATATATATACATAGTGATGTATACGGTACACATCATTATTATACATATATTTTACATGTATCGTATATCAGATTAAATCAGGTACCTTACTTTGTACAACATCAATCGCCCATATAGTCCGGTACTTTCATATCTACCCACGTTTTCCTCCGCCCAGGTGGAGGATTTCATGTCACGCGACCAGCCTTGGAGTTTGGCGGTAGATATTGCTGGAGCACAATATGGTGGTGGATGCAGCTCAGCTTCCGGTCAGACCTGGGCAACTCAGGAGCTCTCCGACGTGACGTTGGATGGTCAACCCTGAAGGTTTTTGGATGGTTTGGATTGAGTAAGATGATTCAACCACGCTTTATGTTCTATTTGGGGTTTGTTAGGCCAATCTTGGTGTTGATTTGATTTGATTCCAGTGTTCTTGAAGGGTTTCGTGGATTTTTCTGGCAAATAAGAAGGCTCCAAGAAGCATTCCTTTTTTTGTTGATGCATGGTTTATCTTGTGCACGGAAGCTCCGGTAGACGGTCCAATTTCACGAAATACTGAAATACTGTATACTGTTCGACTGGGTCCAAAACCATATCATGTACAACCACCGCCTACTATGCCGTCCAATAGCTTCTGCTTTTGGACGGACATCGTGGTTTTTTTTCGCTGTCCACCAGGACGAAAGCACGTGCAGAGCTTACGTTTTTAAGGTGTTCCCAGGGACACCTTTAACCAATGACCGCTAGTTTTTGTGCCAAAAAAAGGCCGGTCTTTTTCCCAGAGAGCCTGGCCTTGGGTTTTCACTCGAAGCTTGGCAGTTGAAGGTGTTATGGTTTTGCTTTCGGGTTTTAAATGCTTCAATTGGAATGAGAAAAACTAAGGAATGGAAGATCTATTGGAACTGGCACGTGGCATTCCTAGTGATGTCCATTGAAGTTTTTGGTGAAAGATTTTATTGAGTGTTCAAAGCCTAGGACAGCTCTTTTGTTCCTTGGTGTGCGCTGGAATCTTATTTTCCGTTTTGGTTCATTGTCTCAGCCTCTCCATGACATGAGTGTGTGTTGGTTGAAGCTAGCAACAAGGCCGGTACTTCAGCGGCCAAAGTGGATCACATGGCAAGGATCGAAAAGGGCAACAATCTTAGAGCACCAAAAAGACAGATCTTTTGACAGTTTCGGCGAAACAATGAGGCTACAACGACCTCTCTTTGTGAGCGGAAATGCTTGCGGCAGTTTGCAACATGCAAGGTTTGTGGGTGTTTGTGGGGCTTTCGTGGGAATCATGGCGAGGAGTGTTTTGTTTTTTCGTTCTTGTTTCTTTAATTGGCCAGATTGTGACTGTAAATTTGATTGTTAATTTGCTGTGGGTTGTGGTTGTTCTTGTTGTTGTATTGTGCATTGGGAGACATGTGATTCAGTCCCAAAGCGCTCATAGCAATGAGACAATGCACTTCTATGCTGCAAGCTCTTGGCTAAGCAGCCTGGCTTGCTTAGTGCCTGGGGTGTGAAGATGGCCAGAGCGTTGCTTGGTTGCAATCAAGGAATGGTACAGGCGCCCATGTTGTTGGATGTGTGTGAAAGGATGCAAGCCAATAGACCGGCAGGCAGGATCATGAAGTCTTTGCTGGCATTTTTGAGAGGCATTCCTGTGTGACAGCAGTCTTTGTTTCCCGTTTCTGCCTAGGATTTGGCATCAATCAAAGCTTCGCCATGGTCAAGTGGCAATGATACTCTGTGTGGTACCGCTCTCGGGATTACTCCTACCTTACAACATGCCATAAAATGTCACAGCACACCAGCATCCTCACATAAGAACCTTTAATAAAATTAACAAAGAAAAACAAAAACGCTAGGCTACAACTTTCATGGCAACCAACAACGATTGATTTTTTAGGTTGATTTTGCGAGAAAGGAGAAAAAAAGCAGCACCTATGTCTCATCTCTCATCCTGCTTCCTAAGGCTGTTTTCTTCCTAAAGGATGGACTCCATACATGGACTTCATGGTCAACAGGCACTCGAAGGTTGACAGGTCACCAGTCGGTGCCTCCGAAGGTGGGCAACCCAGCGATGCAAGGATTTTATGACAATGATTCAATATGATGACATCTCAATGGATGGATGGTGGGTAGGATTTTTGAAAAAATGTGTTTTTTTTGTAAGATGTGTTTCTAACTTTCTACAATCTCTTGCAGGTGTTGTCAATATTTCAATTTTCTAGTTGGCTTATTTCGAAGGACTTCATCAGTCTCAATTCCGAGGTGGAGAGATGGCCACGATTGCGAATTCAGAGACGTCAGGCTGATTCAGAAGAGCCTTCAGAAGCTGGTGGAGCCAAAGCAACAGTGAAGAGTACGATAGTAGCTTGGCATTTTGTTGCTTTACATTGTGGGTCGTTGTGGGTTTTTATAGCATCATAAGCATCTCAGATCTATCAAGGTAAGTCTTGCCAAAGGCATGCTGGGCAGTGGTGTCGGATGCTTAGAATGCTTTTGTATGACTTGAGACGAACTGCCCATGCAACAACTCTTGCAAGGCTCTATCACTCTCTGCAGGGGCTGCAGCTTTTACGCACAGCTCACAGGGGCTGGGTGTAGCTACCATCATCATCTTGGGAATGACAATGCCTGGCCCTTGGGACAAGCATCGGGACAACTATCAACTGACATGTCCATTCCGTGCAAAAACTTCAGGCTTTCTGCGTACACTTTTCAAATGGTGGCGGAGAGCAGTGCAGTTGCTGGCCATAAATTATGGAAGCAAAACAGGGTTGCAGATTTTGCTCGCCAAAAAAAAAACTGAATGGTTAACCTAGTGCGGTTTTGGCAGCTTAATTCAGGTCCAAATCTGTTGGACCTTGCAAGGACACTGGAGGAGATGACTTTGGAAACACTTGGGCTGCAAGTGTGGGTCAATCCACTGCCTGGCTACCACGTTTGGCCGTGGGTGCCACTGCTGCAGTATTCATTGCTAATGTACAATGGGGTAATTGGTGATTTATCGGTGATTTGGCGTGCTTTGGGTTGGCGGTCAGGAATTCTGGAATAATTTCAAGGGATTTAAAGGGAAACCCATTCCAAACCACCAGCCCGGAAGCACCAATCAACAATCAATCAACCATTAGGTAATTTGAGCTGCAGTAGGTGACTGCAACTGTTTGTGATGCTGCACTGCATCAAGGTGTGATGTCCTTCATCACCTGCACAGTTTATGCCTGGCCCTGAGAAGCTAAGAAGCAACCCGAGGGATGTGGAAGAAAACATGCTGAGAGACAAGAGCAGTAGAGCTTGTCCTCAGGCCATGATCCTAGCAGACTTGACATCCTCCATTTTGCAGACCATTGTGTCTGCTCTCCCCATGCTAGGCTGGCCCAAAACGGACTTTTTTTGAAACGATGCCAAAGTAATCAGCTTTCGATTCTAGACATGCCAGGAGCTGTGAAGCCTTTTTGTGCCCGGACACCGACGCTGATTGGTGTGACATGCTTTGTTTTGCTGCCGCTTTGTTTAGCCGAAGACTTCTCGAGCTTTGGCTTTCAAGGCTTGCACAGAAACGAAACCGCACATCGCAGCCATTCGCATTCTCAACCTTTAATTTCGGTGCAATCTATGCGCATTTAAGGAGCCTATCTTTCACATCAACGCTCGGGCTGGCTGCATGTCAGATTCTCATTTTGCCATGTGACAAGGTGACATTGTGACATGCACTGAGTTCTTTCCGGAAAAAAATCATCTCGATCACCTGCTGCAGGTGTATACTTGGCATTTTTCTCACTATGGAGGGCCTTGGAGACTTTCACTGCACAAGTTGGAATTGGTTCATTGATCAACTCTTTTGGCCACTGGTGTGCAAACACCTGGTTGCGATACAGTTTTGATACAGAACTTGAGGATGGTAGCTATGTTTCTGGGGGCAAGTTCTTCAAACTGGCGCCATACCAGCCTTACGCATTAAGCAGTGCTAGCATCTTGGCGCTTGATTTGTTTGCTGTTGAAACAGTCTGAAGGTAGTATTTGCAACAAATATATAAGTAATATGTGGGGAGGATTGCCATCGCCATTTGAGGCAACCTGGAAGACATCGTCAACCCTCGCGCGTTGATTTTTCTTTCCAACATTAGCACTGTCTCTTGGGCTTCCAAGTCTGCGTGGATGCAGCTGGCATTGACAACAAATTGGACCTGTCCTACTCCAACATATTTAATGAGGACCTGCAAGCTAAGGCCTATATGAATCATGGTATGGCTCCAGCGACTTTTCAGGACCTGGCCACATTATGTCACAAAAAAACCTTCTGGGGTTCAATGTGACTTTCACCTGTTGAAAGGAGTTAGCGAAGGGATCCGGAACATCTTCCAACAGCCTTCGGCGCTACGCCTTGGACACTCGTCATGAAAGAGAGAGTCGATGAGTCGGTGGACCTTTTTTGGTTGGTCCCACGAAAAGTTGCCGGCGCAGCTGCTTGGGGAGAAAAGGTTGTTGGCCGTTTTTGAGGCTGTCTCCGGAGCTTTTGGTGTTGCCGGATTCGTTTGCACGGCTCCCTGGTGGAAATTTGGCGATTCTGGGGAAAAACCACCAGAAGTTTTTTGTGGGGCTTCCCGATTGCCAGCCGCATGTATAGCTTTATAGTGATTATAGTGTATAACCATGTCAGTTTTATTAATTTTGGATGTTAGCAGAGCATAAGCCTCTGACTTCTTTGTTGTGGAATGGCAAAGATTTATGGCAGCCTTTCCCTCCATGGATGTCAGTCCTTGTTGGTTTGGGCAATCCTTACATCCCACTGAGTCACGTCATATCGGGCAGTTCAATCATCATCAAATATGTCTTCCAGCCATTTCAACATAACTTGAGCAATGAATCCTTGAGGCAATGATGGTTGCAGGTCTTTATACTTTCGGTGCAAATGTCAATGGCCTTTTGCTCAACAACTACGCTGGAACAGATCTTGAGACTTGGATCAATGTTGTGGATCAGATGTTGCCAGCCATCAGATGCAGCATCATTTGACTTTTCCTTGGAGCTGAGGCTGCAGCACTCGGAAAGGTTGGAGTCTTGCTGAGCGTTCTGTTTGGCTTTCCACTCAACTTTCTCCTTTTGAGGAATGAAGAACCTTGCCTGACACTTCTTGAAATCAACTGAATACCGGGAAGGGGAAGTGAAAATATGTCAAGCCTGTAAATCGGGTTCGCTTGCAGTAGGGAAGGTGTACTTGTTGAGGCAACATGTTGTGCGCAAAAACAACTCCTTGGTCACTCAGAAAGGCCTCTTATATGGTGCACAGAATTTGCGAGTTGCCAACACCGTGTAACAGTGGGCAAATAATCGGTTCATATCTATTCATTTTGGAGCCTATCAACCTTCTCTACCCGCTGTCACAGTGTTTAGGCAGGGCCCAAGACGGAATTATTATATAATGAATTACGGTATCCCATAGTTTGATGTACAATTTGCCAGCCTGGTTCCTGCACTGCCCTTAGGTTCTTGCGATTGTCAACCGTGGTCGAACACCACTGGATGCAAATCAACGGCGGGTGCTTTCAACCATCTTGCTGCTTGTAGCTAAGCCGCACAGACAATTCAAAGATAGGTTTGGAATTTGGAAGCGTCAGGTAGACATGTAGGAAACATTTGGTTGTGATTTGCTTCTCTTGTAAAAGGGCGATTCGATACTTTGGATGTTATTTTGCCAGGTTGCAGCTGGTCCTGCCTTCGTTCTCAAGGAGCAATGGATGTGGCATGATCGTAACCTCCAGTTTTGATCCTGCTTTGTTGGTATGGCCTTTAGAAAGCCTCCATTGCTGGTATTGAAGATGAAACATGTAAATATGATATGAACATGAAGCAAGTTCAGAATGGAAAGTCAGTATGAAAGCACTGGTCCTTTAGAGACACGTCCTAGTGGGTTGTTGGAGGACATCGGCCTGATACAAGCGGTGTTTGGATGCATTTTTGGCCCCTATCTCGCGCCTCAACAACATTGAACCATCCATTTACCATGACACTGACTGGTTTCATCATTGTTTGGGGGCGTTTTGGCACTCACTCTCACAAGAGGCGGTGAGATGCTTCATTGGTCACCCAGGTATTTATAGCACCAGCCGCGATGTCAAGAAGTTTGCGGCAACAGAAGGGATCAATTCGAAGACGACGTGCTGCGGTTGAAGTTCTTCTGACATTGCACCTGGGCTGCATGTGGTGGCTACACGATACTTCCTCGGAAAGAAAGGTTCAACTTGTGGATTGCTCCTTTTCTGGTTGTCACTGGAAAAGCAACCGAAGTGTTTCCAGGGCTGGTGCCTATGTCGATGTATGACTATCTTTTAGTACACAAACTTCAAATCTTTTCAAACAAAAACTTCTGTAGGCATGTGGGAAGTTTGGGTTTTTGGAGGTGCGGCATCCTATTGGGATTCCTGGGCCTCTACGTCAACCTTCGACGCTGACGAGAATTCTCTCCCGGACCTTAGCCACTTCCAGTGGCTCACCAGCAAAGATCTGGAGGGTCCAATAGATTCACATCAATTCACCCATGCACAGAATTTCCCTGGATGGGAAGGCTTCCGACTCATTATGGCTAATTCGAGAACCCAATCGTTTTTCGGATCCCTTTCGCTTTGGCCGGGATCGTGAACCGGTTTGCCCCGGACCTTGAAGGAGAGAAAAAAATTGCCAAGTTGCTACACGAGAAAGCGGAGCTTGTTATCTTCAGAATAAAAGCCATGTTGATGACTTTGGGCACCGCATTGCAGGAAAGAAAAAGTGACAACAGATTTCAGGTTATCATATCAAAAGACCTGCGTACTTACTTCGCTGATATGTGTCACCCACAGGGAATTGAAGGAAGAGTTCTGAATGCAAAAAAAGAACGGCGATTCTGCTGCTTCATCATCGGTTGCTGCCGGTGACCTGTCTTTTCAGGCCGTTTATGCCGTCGGAGCTTTTGAGTAAATCCGAAGCTGATTCCTCAGAGCTGCTTTTTTGTTGAGTGGAGTTACAGAGTGGTAACCAACCAGCACCAACAAAACAGGATGTTTCAGGACATTACAGTGAAAGGACATATAAACATGGAACTGCTATGCTTGTCCATCCTGCCATGTTGATGTGCTCCTTTTGGCTTAGCTCAGCAGAGAATAGGTTTAGATGAAGCTTTGCAGCACCTCAGATCCGAACAGCTTGAGAAGTCTTCGCAACGTGTAGTCCAAACGGCTTGCAAATAGTGACCAGAGAAAGAACGCAAGTGTTCAGTGTTCAAGGGAAGTTTGACCAATGTGCCAAGATGATCCAAGATGGACCAGCATCAGCTTGAGCATCCGTCGATGTAGCTTACACAGAGGCATCATGAAACTTTCATGAAACATCATAGAAACACAGCTCTAACCTTGGTGTAGTGGCATTGCCAAGCAAAGCCGCCTCTATTTTAGCCCTACAGTGGAGGCCTGGCAAAATCGGGATCTCAAAGGACCAAAGTTGTATATGTACAGATGTACTATGCATGGTTTGCTAAAGACTCTGCAAAATCCATCCGTTGAATTTTTGTTCTAAATTCTGAAGTCAAGACAAGACACTAATATCACACAGTGTATGTTCTGGATGTTCCGTTTCCCCTTTTGGCAAAACGCCAGCGCAACAAGGTCCCAAAATGGCCAACTTGGGCTTGCCAGGCCCCAGCAATGCTTTAGAGCCTTGGATTAAGAATTGTTGGACAAATTGGGTCGTCGAGTTTCACTTTTGCTAAAAGCCATGGTGTTTTCCTGAGGAGCCCTTCCGCCCTGTGCAGGCCAAATGAAACGACATGACCAAAGATCTCTATATTTTTTTAAAGCAGATATGTGTCAAAACTCTATTTCAAAACTATTCAAAAGGCCTTGGTGTCTTTCAGTCTTGCAGGAAGTGGTGAGCAATCGGATCAGTCGCAAATTTGGTGAACAAGAAGTGCTGAACAAGCTTAGCTCCTGGGCTGCCTTTGACTTTTAATGCTGCCAGACATCGCATCATCTCGACCTCCGGATTTATTGGTTTGGCTGACGCCGAGGAGTGACAGCAGAGCGACAACACCGGCAAATTGAATCAGATTTGGAGTTTGATCGTATCTTGGCCCAATTTTGGCATTTTGTCGGGGCCCCTGCCGGATAAAAGTCCACAATGACATATTCTCCCGATATTTCCGATTTGTGTGTTTGTAAGAGAGTGCGGCAAAATATGCCAAAAAGTCGAGGCATCCTATGGGCTGCAAATCAATCAAAGGACGGCTTTGTATGAAAATCACAGACTGTTGCCCTTTAGGTTGAAGGTTCCCTGACATCAAGCCATATTGCCAACCTTTGAAGGATCAAATGTTGGCCGAAGAGACCTTTGTGGCTGCAGCAGCCCAACTCTGGGGCTTTGGCCGAGTTGCAGCACGAGCATCTTGGGATTTCAACTTTGCTGTGCTCATGGGATTTGACTCCAAAATGACTGCACATGCCTTCGGGTTCTGAGGCAATGTTTTATGCCAGCGATGTGAATGACACGGCGCGTTTGGATAAAGTTGAGTACTTGCTTCTCCGCGAGGCCCAAATGTTTGAAAGGAGTGCGCAGTGTACGCAATGAGGACGAGTATATGTGTCAACATGTTAATGTACTATGTAGAATCAGGAAGTTCAAAGACCAAACTTTGCCCCTTGGTACAGTCAGTAGGGAATTCCTTACATGAATCATCCTCTGGAGACAATTCCTCATGATTCTTCTGAGTTTTGACTTGGAAGCAGACTCACTTGTGCCGCGCCTACATATTTTTTCCAAACCAGCGAGGCATTCGTAAACAATGACGAAGCACTTGCTGACAATGAATTGATCCAAGAGATCCATGGCCGCAGCTGGAGAATGATGATTCGATCCATGTTTGGTGATGAGTTTCTGAATCATCAATCCCAAGAACCTCATCTTGGTAACGATGCCCAACCAATTTTGACCTGATGTTTTTTTCAGCTAGGATACAGCTGAGGGTCAGAAGCTTGGGTTTGTTCTGCAGCATGTTTTTCTTGGATTTTGAGTGGATTCCAATGGATGGGGGGGATTTTGATGGGAGCAAAAATGTCCTAAGGCGATTTATTTTAAATATGTCTTGTCCTCAGGACTGTGATCCTTGAGGGACAAGAATTTCTTGTGAGACTTAGTTGTTCCAGCAACCTTCCCAGCTTTCAGGTTCTTCGACGTCCTGCGCAAAGGACGTTCAACAGTTAAATGCTGAAAATCTCACTTCTGGCATTGCCAGAGATTTTCAGAAAATGATTTGCCAAAGGATTTCGGGGGAAAAAACATACAAGTGACAAGTCACAGATCACTTCACTTGCCAGGACCGTCTTCAATACTGTATTGACAGGGGAAGAAATGTTGGACTTGGTACGTGACCTTTGCACTGGAGATACGCAAGAACCTCAGCCAAACCCAAGTGCACATGTGGAAATGGTGAAAGAAAAACCCATGAACCGAGGCACGTTCAAAAAGTTGCTGCACACCTTCTCCATCAATTCCACTCAGATAAGGAGACTTGGGTGCTTGGATTTGGTGATGCAAACGCATATGTTTGTTCACTTCTTTCAGGAAACCATTTCACTTCGAGAATTTGTAGGTCGGGATTTTGCCTAGTGGACTGTGCTCTTTGTTGCAAGTTGCAACCATCACTGGTTGTCATCACTCACTTGTTGCTTGATTTTTTTCATGAGTTTCTCAGATTTCAGGCGCTTTCATGGACCAGGGAAGGCTTGGAAATCTTCTTGACGCCAATAGCCTATCCGTGCAAGACATTGTTTCAAATGTTCCTTGCCGTGAAGGTGCCTACAGTTTCCCCTAAAATGATGTTAGCAGTATATGTCAAGACATGACATTTGACCAACCCACTAACCTCTCTTGTCTTTTTGGATCATGGGTGTTTGAAGGCTCCAAGCTCAGAAAAAAGGGATGGGATATGTGAGTTTCCAAGCGATCTCCTTATTGGATTCGCAGCTTCTGAGGTAAGGGGTGCTAGAGATCAGCAGTTCAAATCTGGCCGCGTTGTATTGGATGGTCGGGCAGAATCTGCTTACCTCTCCTCACCTCTTCAAGAGAAGAAGGAGAGTTTCCTTTGACTTGTGGCACATTTGTACCTTCAACAAGTATACAACTCAACTTTTCTCATGGTCGACAGTTTCATGGTGTTTCATGGCCGGCAGTCTTGCCATTTATCACTTCACTTCAACCATGATGGGTACCTGTCAGGGTATTGAAAGCGATTTTGTGTCAATGCCTTAGTTTCCATTCCCTGGAAGTCAACCATCATTTTTTAAAAATGGTGGTGGTGCTTCCTTTTGGATGATGATAAATCCCTGGCTAAAATAAATGGTGAAACTCGAAAACCAACCTATGAAAAAAGTCACTTCTTGGCCCCGAATTTCCTCCCATTGAAAACTGAGGGGTTCAGAAGCCGTGAATGCCGTACCTTGGATTCCGATGGAATGAATTTGCCTGAATCGGCCATGGCTGAAATGTAGGTTTTTGTTTTTTTGGTTGATCCCCACTTTGAAGTACTGGAAAATTGCGGGATTTTCAAAGGTTTGTGTAATATGCTACATATATATGTCATAAAGGACTATAGGCACCCATTTTGTCTATGATTTGATGTATATGTGTATACGTTTGTGTGGAATTAAGTGGAACTTTTGTCTGAATCTAAATCCCTTCTGGCGCCTCAGGATATGGAGCTTGATCCACAGTGTCGAGCTGTTGGTGGATGGCGTGGACCCATGGCAGTTGGAAGGCATTCGGAGGACATGTGCTGCATCAAGCAGCAGTTTGACAGGGTGGTAACATTATAATATATATATACATATTTACATATATATATATATATACATTTATATACATTTATATACATATATATACATATATATATATATANATGAGCCTGGTAACTTGGAGGATGAACATTTCAAGTGATATTTTGCTGGTGGGGTAAGTGGGTAAGTAAGTAAGTCCCCCATAATGTTGGTCCAACTCATGTTTTTTTTTGATGACAAGTTTCTATTTTTAATTCACCCCTGGTTGTTGGCTTTGCCTGTGAGCCGAAGGGATGTGACCTTGGATGGCGATTGGTGACTAACTGGAGGGTCCCTTGAGACCGAGGTCAGAGTATGTGGAAAACTCTGGATGGAAGTGAGTGCCTTGGACCATGCAGATCGGGGAAAACCCGCGGGAAGGCCCATGGAGGTCCATGGAGCTGGGGAAATTGTGCGTTTTTATTATGTGCCAGGTGGGGAAAAAAAAAGGCCACACATCTTGTATTTTTCATGTTAGTTTGCTTGAGAAAATGCTTTGTAGCAATCTAGGGCTTAACAAATGCTGCTGAATTGGGCTGGTGATGCTAGTGAGGCACCCCGCAATGCATCTCCAGTAAGAACTCCTTTCTTACCAAACCTGGTGCTCAAGTGAACGATATGAATTGCCTTGTCTCACCTCATTTCATCAAACATTTCAGATACCTAAAGTAGAGGTACTCACCTAAATAAGCTGCATGTAAGGCTTATGTAAGGGGAAACCCCACTCCCAATCCTTTGGTGATCATTTTACTCGCCCAGTTGGTTTATTCGATCGTCACCCTTTTCTGAACCAAACGGTCTCGTGGCAGAAAACCTTGGGAATTGAGCCGGAGTGTTTTGCGTTTTTTTTTACAGTGGGAAAAAAAAAAGCACCTCAAGTTGAGCAGTGGTCAAAACCATGGGGGTTGGCATTTTGATATCACAGGGTTTGATATATGCAGTTCGTGGACCAACGGACTGGCCCCCGCGGCTGGAGGAAGCAATACGAACCAGGCGCACCATTTGTAGCTGATGCTCGCTGAAAAGGGACCATTTTAAAAGGAATTTCATCTTCCAACCATCAATTTTCAGGGGCGAACTGTCAGTTTTCAGGGAGTGCAATTACTTTTTCCCTGGTGTTCTTGTTGGTGCCATAAGTGTTTCAAAAACTACCGAACGGCCCGGAAACCGGGGAAGCGTTTTAGCGTTTTTTGAAGATCCAGTTTTGTAGTCAAAACATGGAAACACTGTATTTTCCGGTGGTTTTTGTCGACTAATTTGCCGTTTTTATTGAATCATGAGCGCCCTGCTATTGAGAGCTGCGAAAAATCACTGTTTTACCACAACGAAAAGTAAATTTTATCTTGTACAGACCTGAAAAATCCGCACAAATTTTCAGGGGTGTGCAAACACAAAACGAAGCTCTGGTTGTGGTAAACAACTGATTTTCTGCAGCTCTCAACAGCAGGGCGAGCAGCGTGCGTGTTTTTTTCATCACATCAGTTTTCGCAGAGTCTGCGCCGTTATGTGCGCCGTTATGTGTTACGTCACAGCTTTGGACATTTGTGAAGTATGTACCGAAGCAGTCCATTCCATAGCACTTTGAACACGAGTTGCATCACATTGCGGCCTGAGAAGGGGTCACCCTAACTCGAACAAGCCTCTAAAAGCGCCTAAACCTCTAAAAGCGCCTAAGCCTCTAAAAGCGCCTAAGCGCCTAAAAGCGCCTAAAAGCGCCTAAGCCTCTAAAAGCCTCTAAAACTACGCAGAAGCCTCTAAAAGCGCCTAAGCCTCTAAAAGCGCATAAGCGCCTAAAAGCGCCTAAAAACGCCTAAAAGCGTCTAAGCCTCTAAAAGCGCCTAAAAGCGTCTAAGCTTCTAAAAGCGTCTAAGCCCCTAAAAGCGCCTAAGCGCCTAAAAGCGTCTAAGCCTCT
>DF244204.1:0-23232 GCA_000507305.1 Breviolum minutum Mf 1.05b.01 | reverse complement strand
AACAACAACAACAACAAGAACAACAACAACAACAACAACAACAACAACAACAACAACAACCAAAAACCACAACCACAACCCACAACCACAACCACAACCACAACCACCACGACCACGACCGCGACCGCGATCACGACCATGACCAAGACCACGACCACCACCACGAAGACGAGGACAACGACAACGACAACGACAAGAACAACGGCAGCAAGAACAGCAGCAACAACACCAATAGCAGCAACAACAACAGCCACAACAACAGCAGCAGCAACAACAGCAACAACAACAACAACAACAACAACAACAATAACAACAACAACAACAACAACAACAACAACACCAACAACAACATCAACAACAACAGCAACACCAGCACCAGCACCAACACCAACACCAACACCAACACCAACACCAACACCAACACCAACACCAACAACACACCTTCGGTTGTTTTCTGTTTGAAACAAATTTGGACTTTCATTGTTGTCAGGTGTTTTGCATCATCCACAATGCCGTTCAGGTCTCATTTGGTGATCCGACAAATTTTTGGATCTACAGTTGTTCCACATGAGTTGCAAATTGATGATTTTCTTCATTCGTATGTTTGGCTTAAGGGTGGGTGGGCGGTCGTCCACGCTGCACCCACCCTTTTGCAGCTTGCTAACGCCTGACACATCCATAAAGAGATTGTGCGAGACCACTAAACCAGTGATGTTTTAACTAGTGACTGGTGGTGTCGTATTTGCATGTTCTTGCATTCAAATGCTTTACAAAATTTTGTTTCGGATGCTGGCGATGGTTGGTTTTTAGAAGGTTCTGGTTTGTGTGGCAAGCAAGTGCGAAATCTATAAACTGACGTCATGTGATCGCACCCAAGTTGTGTTTCAAGGACGAATCCAAGTCAAAATTTTAAAAATGAACGCTTGGCTGTGTGGCAGAGGGTTGCTGTGGGATTTCGGTTTTTTGATCAAAATGTTTTCGATTTTGTTTGATTTTGGGCCACAGCCGTTTTTTCACCTTCGTCCACAGCTACATTCCACCAAATGAAATGTGTATTTTTTGGTTCGAACCCGAGTAGCTTGAAAACACGACAATTTGACTTGATTGCATGCCACATTCCAATTTGCTTTCAAAATGAACAGAAAAAAGGAAACAAAAGATCGAACTGTATCAGCTGTTGCAGCCAATAGGAACAAAAAGTGTCGACATTGTTTGACATTGTCCTTCATCCTTGCGGTGCTCACTGTGACAATTGAAGGTGCGGTTGTTTGAAAATGATTACGTGGCGATAGTGTGAGATGTGATGTTTAATCTTTGGCTGTCAAATGTACCACCAAGTTCTCCAACAATCTTGTTAAGCAAGTTGCACCCTCAACTTAAAGTTGAGTCTCACACCCTTATGAACCCCGTCAAGGAGGTGAAACCGGTTTGAAAGATACAATGCTCGATGGATCCACGTGTTTTGGCTGGAATTTTACCCACCGAGAAAAAACAGGTGACCATGGACGCTGCCACTGCTTGCAGCCTGGGTTTTGCCTTGATTGGCGCATGGCTGCTAGGATACAGGCCAGGATTTTTTTTTGTGTGAGGTTTTCAATTTCTCGGGAAACTTGCAGAATAAGATTTTGGGACCATTGGAACTCCTGGTTATGTGTTGGAATTGTTTGAAAGCAACCACAATATAAATCAAAAACATATCATATTACAATATTACATCATCGATTTGATGAATGGAGGGCGAACTATAGTAAATTCAATGAGATAGACTTTATTGATGACGCGTGAGGTAGACTTTATTGATGAATGGGGTTTCCCAAAGCAAAACACTGTTTTATGGAAATTTTCCATTGTTATGTCCACAGTGGTTAGTCTGAGCTGAGCCCCATAACCCCCAACGGTTGCAGTTTCCTTGTCAGCTTCCTGTTTTCCATGGACGTTTTGCTTTTCAGGCCGCTTTTGCACACACCATGCAGGGCGACTGTCGAGGTAGGGCACCTTCCTGAAATTGATGGTTTTTTTCACATATGTCTTTTCGATGCTTCATCGGTGTGAAGGTTGATTTGGGACCTGAAATTTCAGATATTTGTCCATGAACAAACGTCTAACGAAATGTTATGCATCATACTGAGAAATCTCCGAGGTTCTTTTCTTTGATCTTGGATTTTCCGGGTGATCCATCTGATCTTCACACAGATGTCTGAAGTTGGTTCACAGCTAAACAGCGGTTTCCACATTTGTTGCAACAAACTTGGATGGATTCCTGAACCTCCGAAACTCAGCGGATCGCAGGTGATCACCACCTTAGTCAGTTCGGGCTCCCAGCGATCACCAAACTTCGGCTCCTAGAAGCAACGGCAAGCTGAATGTCACCCTGGCTTGAGAAGTGAAATTCATATGAAACGAAGCCAGTTTGAGTTAGTTTTTTGGGGTTCCATGTGACTTTTCGGGGGTGTATCAATCACGTTCGAGCTATCATGTAACATGTATTCGAGGTGACTTGGGAGGAGTCGAGGGCATTTGATCCTGAAAATATGATATCGCTTGACTGCTCCAGCAGAAAAAAATGTTTGCTAAACGACTCATTGTGCCCGCTTTTTTGCATTTTAGTAAGAAAGTTTGCACCACACTTCCATCATTAATTTGTTGTTTGAATGGCAAGTTATCACTCCAACGATCCACTGTTTTTTGTCCCAAAAAGGTGGTGCATCCCTTGCGCTGCTGGCACCCTTCATGCCATGGCCGCCACCTCCTGGTAGTGTCAGGGTAACCTGGGGACAACGAGCTCACTGGCCAGGCACTGGGGCATACCTTTAGAGTTGATTCCTCTCTCAAGAAACGCTGACCAGGATTATCACATGATTGGAAGAGGATCCTGGAAAAAACCTTCACTTACCACTGTTTCTGAAAACGGGATCACCCCCAAAGCATGTACCTTTTTACAGCGAGAAGGTCCGTTTTGATGGTGTTGCGGGTCACTATTTGTGTTAGCCTGCCGGCGTTTTTTGTCCGAATGGATGGCACATGTTTTTTTTTGGTGGATTTCCATCCATAGATTCTTTGGAGCCATTGGTAGCACGTGTCAAATAGAAAGGGCTTGCGAAACGAGACCTTGTTTGTTGCCAAGGTCATTGCCTTGGCTGTGATCGGCATGCTCCTTAGTGCAGGCCCCTCGTGACGGTTAGAAAAAAAAACGTTTCGCTGAGGTTAGAAGCCAACTGGTTTGGGTGGGATAGGGTCAGTTGGATATTGAATGGACCTCAACTTCTTTGGTGCTTCTTTTTTTTTGGATTTCATATCAGCAATGGATGGGCAAGATGGGTAAGAGTCAGAAGAATTTTTATGCGATGTGAAAGGATTGCTGGCATGTTTTGGAGAGCCAAAAAGTGATGAAATTCATTGTCATATTAGGCAAACAGAACTGAGCTTTCTGAAAGTAGCAATCATATTTGTAGACCTTGAAAGTTTATCTTGTTATCTTGTTGGATCATTGAATGAAGACGATGGCTTTTGTTTTAATTGTTAGTGAAGTCAAAAACCGTTTTCCCCGCTCCATGGGGTGAGCAGAATTGGAGGAACTCCCTGTGGGTCGCTCTTCTCAGCCCTTCTGCTCTCGATGAGTCTAGGCACAAGGGCTTCAGCTGTAGCAGTGTTGGTGATGGGTGTTCCAAATCATTTTTGAAAAGGGCATCCTGATGTTTGGATTTTCTTAGAATGATGGAGCTGAAGAAGTTACTATTCCTTCTTCCAAGGTCTTTTGAATATCATGAAATTGACTAAACAAAAATATGATGATTCGGCCGTGAAGATATTGAAAGAGACCCTCGGTTTACTTGCCTACAAAATCGACCTTCTATCTTAGTGGAGTCGATCGGCTGTTAGAAGATCGATGGTGCCGGAAAAGAACTTTGAAGAACTCAATGGGAACGAGAACAATCAGTACGTGGTTGCAAACCCCACAACTTTTCTGTAGAAAAGGTGAAGAAAAACATATCAAACAACAACAAAGAACAAACAAAAACAAAGAACAAGAACAAGAACAAGAACAAGAATAACAAGAAGAACAAGAACAAGAACAAGAAGAACAAGAAGAACAAGAAGAACAAGAAGAAGAAGAAGAACAAGAAGAACAAANAACAACAACAACAACAACAACAACAACAACAACAACAACAAAAACAACCACAACCACAAAAGCAACAAAGAGCCAACAATAAACAACAAACAACGAGACACAGCCAACAACAATCAACAAATCAACAAACAAACAACCAACAACCAAACCAGCAATAAACGACAAACAACCAACAACCAACAACAAAACAACCAACAACAAACAGCCAATAATAAACAACCAACAACAAACAACACCACTCGCAACAGATTTTTTCTTAACGTCCTCTTCAACTCGGCAGGTGTAGGACTGGCAGGCTACTCCTGGCAACTGGGTTTTTGCCATGCATCGGAGTCAGCACAAGTGCCATATCTCAAGGGGTCACGGGTCAACCTCCCCATGCCTAAAATGTAGCAAGGCTCGTTTCCAATATGTTTTTGACAAGTCAAAGACAATAAATGAATTCATTCTTGGTTGAAGTACCGGGTGTGGTCAACCTCATGAGATTGGTGCAATGTGATGTCACCTGAAACATGCAAGCTTGGTCACTGGTAATGAAAGAAATCAAGTAGTTTTCCCAAAGGGGCTGGAGCTGAACATTCTTTGTATCACCACTGGCACTTGGGCTGACTTTTTGGAGGTGTTGTCAGTTGTGAGCTGTAGATTTGCGTAGTTGTGAAGGAAGTGACAGATAGTTTTTCCTGACACAAGCTCTTGTGCAATGACAAAAGAAAGGCCTGGTGAAATAGATTCGCGTCTGAAACAGAATTGTCTTAACCACCTAGTGGCTTGCCTTGTTTGCGTTGACAGTCATAGGCGTAGCACAAGCGTGACGTCACGAGGTGTCAGATTTCCACGGCATTTTTCTGAGCCTCATGGCCGTGTTTTTTGTGCTGGCCAGGGTGCTCAGTTGGTGGAGATTGCAAATTCTCAGAAATGATGTATTCGAAGAGAGCTATTTTTAAGGGGCAAGACTTTGACTTCCGTTTTTTTTGTTTAACGATTTAATATCTTCATTTGTTTTATCATATTGATGTGTGTTTTTTTCCTTTGCTAATGGACGCACCCTAATAAGTCATGTGTCCCATTTTCAGTTTCACACTTGACATGAGACGAAAGTGGGTCAATGGGTTAATGGGTTGTACATGATGTTTAGGTTGGTGAGGTTTGGTAGGTTCCCGCTTGAACCTGTCGGCTTCTGAACCCTTTTATTGGAGGCCTTTGTGTGTACTCCGGGTATCGCTGGGCCGGGCACCATGAAGGTACACGTGAGGGGGAATTTTTGGGAGTCTCTGAAAGGGAGGGTTTTGTTTGGAGGTGAGGAGTGTAAATTTCAATCTTTGGAGCCGAAAATGATGGAAGAGTTTTTTTTTTTAAAGTTGAAGGTTGGGATGAGTTTATATAGACAGATATATGCACCCTTGTATTGAATTTCTAGAGCTTGACAGAAGATTGTGTTTGAAATTTTGCAACAATTCTGTTGGGAATTTGATGTTGATCCATCCATTTGCATTTGCAGTTGGACCTTAAGACCTTTCAGAAAAAAGCCACTATCAAGAGTAGCCATGGGAATCTTTTCGGTTGACAACAGAAAATTAAAGGTTCCATGGCTTTTCATCCAGTTTTGACGTGACGAAACATGGGTCCACAGTGGGTCCACGGCACCAGGTGGTTTTGGCTCCATGTCTGGGAGTTCCTTTGGCTGCAAAAGAAAATGCTCGGAAAGGGGACGGGGGGTCATTAAACGGGACCCATATCGCAGGAATGAAACTTAATGCAAATCTATGGTAATTTTAGGGGATTGGGGTCTATATTGGAGTGATTGGTCAATTTCATGGTTGAGGTCGGTACTGTTGATGGTTCAGAAATCCGGTAGCCCTCACCAGTTGAGGGAAAGGTAGCTTGAAATCAGATTGTTTGGACACATCCCAGGTGGTTAGGTGGATTTCTGAATCAACAACAGGAAATCATAAGATCATAAGATCCACAATTGTTGTGTGGGATCCAGGGATGGGCCTTTTTTTTTGTGTTTGGAAAGTAATGAAGAAACCTTTGAGTTTGAAACTTCCTCTGACCTCATGCAAAGGGGTATTTTGATTGGGGAGCCATGAAAGGCACATATTGATCATATTGTTGCATGATATCATTTTCGGAAACTTAAACCTCAACCAACATGTGTTTAAACAAAAAAAGAGCCAAAAGAATCTTCTAAAGAAACCTACAATTTGGAAGATGAACGGCTGGTTCACCTACAGCCATCCACCCAGCTGCAAGGCTTTGCTCTTCACTGGCGGGCTGGCTGGATTGGTCCGAAAAGCCCAGGTGACGGAAGTGTGGTCTGCCTGCGACTCGTTGTTGTTGCTGGAACTTCTCAGGTTTTTTGGCAAGGGCGAAAAGTACCAATGTCAGGTCGAATGATAAGTGAAATGGTTGATTTTTTTTGGGTTGCCACTTTTTGTTAAATGCGCTGCTGAAACTGCGACAAGTTTCACAGGAATGAATGTATGAAGTTGGTTGTACTGGAGATTCAAACTGACTTTTCAACTTGAGATGCCTTTTTGTGGGGTTGCCTCCAGACCATTCACCTTAGAAAAATTCATTTTTTTAAAAAGGGATCTCTAGGTGAAATCCATTTGTTTGAAGGTATATCACGGTCCACAAAGAACTTCTCTTCTTTTATGTACCAACGGGTTTCTCCCAAAATGATTCTCAAAAAATCTGCCAGAGGTGATTACAAGTTATAAGAAAACAATCTCATTTTTTTTCCGCAAAATGTCTCCATGGGGTGAAATCACCAAAAATCCTTTCGGCGAAACCAAACGCTCTCAGGTAGAGGAGAAATGGGCTTTGACCATTCCGGAGCTCCTTGAGGCAAGCTTCACGAAGCCTCCGGTTGGGTTGCTGAGGCGTGTGGAACCGACCCGTCCCGTCCCACCGTCCTGTGCCTGCGGGCAGGCCTCCTGCGAGCCGGGCCCACAACAGTGGCGGAGCTTTGAAGTATGGGCTTTGATCTCGATGTTTGGGAAACCTGGAGCTTCCAACAGAAGAGTTCTCATCCATGAAAAAAGGGTGAAGATGTTGAATTTATTATGCTTTTCAACAAAGTCTATGGCCTTCTCAGCTTTATCAACCATGATAGCAGCATATTCAGTTTGAAGCGAGTCTCAAATATCAGGATTTGAAACTTCTTTGACCCTTTTTTTAGGGTTGCGGGTCTATTGAACTGCTCAAATCTGAGACACAAGAAGGAGGTGCCTCAATCAGAGAATGCCACAAACATTTCGCCCTTTTTGTCATTTTGATGGCCTAAAACGCACATGCGAGATGGCATTGGTTTCCACCGGGTGCGAGGTTTCCCACCCAAAAAAGTCACAGAGTTTCGCCGATACACCGGAGGTTTGGCATTGCCTTGCAAGTAGTTTTCCTCCGCTTCTCGAGAGCAGGCAACGTCATGCGATGTGCTTGGCATATTGTCCGTTGTGAATTACTATATCATAGGGATATTGGGTGACAGTGATGTCATCAAAAAAGAATTTGCAAGAAGATGTAAGAAGGATTTAAGCATCAAGAGTCCAAGATATATTCTGACCCTCCACATATTCTTCCAAAGGCCATTCTTTGACTTCGACAAACTTTTTTATTGGTCAGGTATTTTGCTGTCCATTCTTTTCAGGGGGGGTTTGTTTCATGACGAATCTGCTGTAAGGAAGTGTTTTTTTGTTGGGAGGATTTTGGACGCTAAAAAAATGATGGCGTTGGTAGGGCTATGTAGGATTTTCACCATAGAAATACTCATCATAGACCTTTGTCAGCGTCCCAGGTTGACCATCAGAATGTCTCATTGATGTAGTTCCACCAAAATGGGGGAGCTTGTTGAAATGAGTAGTATACATATAAATTATATAACACATGATTACTTCCAAGTTTCTTGATACTGGGAAATTTTGGAAGGTCCAAGGTGTGTCATTATCAAACAACGTTTTGAATCTTGGGATTGATGCAAGCAACAACTCAGAGTGGAAGTGTGGGGATAAAGTATCCAGCACTTGAAATTGTATCACAACAAATGGTGTACCGTAACTTCTCCCGAAATGAGCTTGGGATGAGCTCAGAGCTTCCAAAAATTTTTAGGGTTGATTGCGCACTTCACATCCTGTGATGATTCTTGAAGGCCAACTAAAAGTCTCTGCACCCTCGAAAACTAACATGACAATGGAAAGTCCTCATTTTTAAAAGGAAATACATCTTCAAATGGTTGGATTTTTTCCATTGGCAACCGTTAGTTTTTGGGGTGTAAATTTTACTACATAAGCTTAACATGATGATTTTCCGGAAAGCACCAAAAATGCCATGGCTTCAGGTCAACAAGATGGTGCGGGTGCCTGGTGTTTATGGTACGCCGCCGTACTTTCGTAGTAAAGTAAGTGCCTATATGATGGACCAACTGACATGAGAATTTTAGCAAGAATATCTTCTAGGTGGTGGTTTCAAATGTTTTTTATTTTCACCTCCACCTGGGGAAATGATCCAATTTGACTTGCGCATATTTTTCAGATGGGTTGGTTCAGCTACCAAGCAATTTCTTGATTTCATCTTTAAGCTGGCAACTTTGTAACGGGAGACTTCTCAAAAAAACTGATGGAAGCACGGCGGGATGCTGGGAGCTTTCATGGAGCCATCGGAACTGTGTTTTCGGAGGGGTGACCTCCCTTGGGTACTTCGACCAATAACAAGGCAACATAGTCAGTTCTCAACACCCTACTGTTGATGGTTCAGAAATGCCAAACAAACACCTTGGGATGGTGCTAAAACCTTGTAAATAATGGGACTTCAGATACCTTTCCCTCAACTGGTTTTCTCTCCAGATTTCTGAACCATCAACAGTATCACCCTATCCAACTGACGCAAAGAGTCCACTGAGAGACGCTTTTTGTCAATGTGACCCTGTTGACTTAAAGGGCTGATAGAGTTGATTTCAATGTCAGGAAATGAGTTGAGTCCGTACCCTGTATTTTTTCTTTTGTTTCTTTATCAGTTTCTTCCTACTCTTCCCTGGATATTCATGGATTTATCGATTAGGGTTCTTATTTTTGCCGCCTGTAAATGGCACATCCCTCAAACCCCAGTACCGATTCATGAAATTGTCGTTAAATCCAGGGCAAAATGGGGATCTTGGCTGGAGATATAGAATTTACAAGTACAATCATCATCTCGAAAAAAAAACGTATAGAATATTTTTCTTGAGTACCCCCAAGCAGGTGAGATTGGATCTATGACCTTAGAAGAATGATTTGTAGAACTCCTCGTGGCACAGTGGCATTTTTGAGGTCGGCTAGTGGAGCGCTTGCTGCAGGTCGAAGAGGGTCAAGAGCGACAGAGCCAGGCTGGAAGAAGAAAACTTGGGGCCGGTGGGGATGATCTGGATCTACTCCCACCCAGTAACTCACAACCAGGATTATCACATTTTAAGTAGCGCATCCCAACCAAAACCTTCACTTTCCACTTTACATTCGTTGTTTAATTTAGCAAAATGGTGGCAAATTAATGCGTAACGCTGGAGTTTGTCACGGCCCGTTGCATACTCCCGAAGTTACTGGATGGGGGCTATAGATCCAAAGGATGATTTTTTCCATCACTTTCAGTGGTGAAAAAAATCCAGTGGCGGGGGATTCTAGCATCAGAATCATCTGGTCAAAATTGAACTTCGCAGATTTTTTGAACAAAACTCCAGGATTTGTTGGTTCTAGACAACCTTCAAAATTTATGTATAATATAGATACATTTCTTTACTGGCAGTATAGGAGGCTGCATGAACGTCCTTTGGTACCTCTTAAGAGCTCGGCTTGAAATTCCTAGTTGTGTTCTCGCATCTTACATATCCCTTAGCTTCCTAACCAGCTCTACCTGGCAGACTGCCGGTGTGGCGAATATTCCCCGTCCTGGAGAGGGTGGCAAAGACAGGCGAGATTTTTCGGATGTTGGATCCTCGAGAGACGCTCCCAAAGCCGTTTTTCAGCCCAAAATTGTTGTTTCCCTAAAAATTCAGTTTCTTGGATTCCGGGAAAAAATGTAGGAAGGTTGCATCCATCATGACGACCTATTTTGGTTTCATTTCTGTTTCCGAAAGCGGCATCGCAAAGACCTTCACTTGGGCAGGTACGACACCTTGAGGAAAGCCATAGATGCTCCCGAAGACGCAGATCTCTCCCATCTCTCCGTTGGGTTTCCCAAAGTGCTGGAAAAAAGTGCAGGGATTTGTGGATATCACACCTTATTGCTAGAACTTCATTCATGCCGTTGAGGGCCTTATTGCTAGAACTTCATTCATGCCGTTGAGGGCATAGGCATAAACTTCAGATAGTGAGAGGTGTTTGATGACCTTTTCTTGCCATTGCAGTGACGCCTTTTTCAAAATTTTATTCTTAGCGACTCCATGAGAGAAGTCTTTTTTTTGTCAACCTTCCATTTTTTCCTTCACGGGGCCGTTCAGCTTCAGCAATTTTTTTTGAATGGGATGGGGATTGTGGAGTACTGTACCAGCCTTTCGAGGGTTTGATGGAAAACATCCTCACCCAATCAATACCCAATACTTCAAAGAAGTATCTACCCAAATGAGGCAGAAGACCAAAAGATTGTTGAGATCTGTCGGAAGGCCCGCCCTTTTTTCGGTGGGAACCTGGTCCTTTGAGGGAAGGGTTGATGGCCCAATGACCGGTCGCTGGACTTCCAGCATAGGGAGCCAGCCGTGGTCTAAGTCCACGGTTTCTTATTCACTGCATTCGCGCTCCCAAAGATGCGAAATTGGAAACACCCAACAATTTACTGTATAAGAAAACCAACCTGAGAACAATGGAAAAAACATCAACAAAGAACATCAAAAAAAAGAAGTCCTTAGAAAACATAGGGGTAAAGAGGCCATGTCAACATAGCAGTTGGGCGTCTCAGTCAACGATTCCAATTCAACCAGTGGCTCCAAGAATTTGGGCGTAGCCAGGACGAGTTCGAGCGTGACCGCATCCTTTGGGGTGGAGGACTCATTTGAGTGGATGACATTCCCAAGAGTGTCAGCAGTTGTAATGGAATGCAACGGTATGCCATCAGTTGAGTTTGCAGGGGTGAGTGCTTCTGGAGTTTGCTACTAGCAAAGAAAAAAGGATACTGTAATATATATATATATCTCATATTATATATCTAAAAATTCTATGGAATCCTTTAGCTGATGCTATGACTGATCAGTGGAGAGACAGCTTCTTGGGAACGAATCTGCTGATTGTAGGTAGGACCCCAGGTAACAACTCCAGGGGGGCGTCTTGAGATCGGGTGTCATGTATGGCACCCCTGGTTTGGGGCATGACTCAGCCCCCAAGGCCAAAAAAGATTGGTATAGACGGCATAGATATTTTTATACGTATACACACTGTATATAGGAGCAATTCCAGACGATCAGTATGACAGTTTGTAGTCTAGTGACCCAAACAATCCAAAACAGGCCATGTACAGTAAAGAAATCCAGAACCAATGCTGGTAGATATGACTCTGACCAACAAAAATGAGATTGAACATTTTCCCAAGAGGCCGTTGCAATGAACAAGTTGAGTTGCAGATGATTGTATTCTACCCACTCTGATGTTTTTTCGGGTCAAAGTGTCAGTTTGTATGCTTGAAACCCACACGGGGGTTTGTCTCAAAATTATGGACTGCCCCTCAAACCCATGGATATGGTTGATTTTGGATAGGAAAACCACATGAACACCAATTTTCCGGGATCCTAATTGTGAGATATCCATATTTTTCTATCATCTCAACACAGCCTTTATGTTTCAACCTCTTCGTGTGAAGCTGAGATGTCCAGAGCTGTGAGATGCGAGTGCCAGAAATGGTGGTCAAAAAGGGAGCTGTCTGACAGCTGTTTCAGGTGAGTCTGTGAGGCGAAATCCTACACCTGAGATGTATAAAATACACAACTTTAACTTGTGAAGCCATAGTAGGATCAACTACATGACTACCTGGGTGAATCCGAGAATCGTCCAGAGATTGGCATCCTGCTTTTCGGAGCTTGGAAGTGACAAATGCTGGACTTATTATTAGATGCAGAAATTCCTTTTTTTTTTGTGTGGCGATTTTTTCAGACCAAATCCAGACCTTTACATTTTGATGCTTTCATTTGGGAGAGGGGCGAAATGTTACCCAGCTTGGTTTTTGTTTCTTTTTTAAAACTGCTTTTGACGCTGTGTTCACAGTTCCACCATTTTTGCCACTGATTTGGATGTCCCATGTGCATTTTGGCTTCAAAAGGCTTTACTTTTGGTTGATGCATACACGAATCAAAGGCGATGATACTTGAAACAGGAAAGTCTCAAAAGTCGTTGGATCAAATGTAGATGGAGACCATTTAAGGATGAGAGGTGGGTAGACCCGGGAGTTTTCTTGCGAATCTTTGTAGTTGGTTGGGAAAGAATAGGAAAACACCGGAAAACACTTGTGTCTTTGGCCCACTCTTAGTCAACTGAGGTGCTCATGGGAGCAGCTAGCAGCTAGTAGAAGCAGCCATGTTACGTTGAACTTGAAACATCTTGGAATGGCTCCCCATGACCTTAGCTGCGGGAATTTTCGCTTGCAGCACTGCTTGGTGGGAGAGCCGCTGATGTGTCAGGAGACCTTGTTGGGGGCGACATAGGGCCAACATCTGTGGGAGCTATTGATCTATCCGAAATATGCTGAACACTTATCATGTTCAGGGCAGCCTTGAAACCTTCCATTTGCACCGTGATTCCAGCGAAAAACGCCAAACCACTGTTATGATATGTTATGATTCCGTGCTGTTCATTTCTATCTGAGAATGTCAGCTGATTCTCTTTGCTCGCTTTTCCGCCGCAAAAAATGATAGTCCTCGCATAAACTCACTAGATCCCCAGAAAATGCTGGGATGCTCCACAAGATGGGCCCCCTACCTGCTGTTGTAAATGTGGAAAAAAGCCCCTATGAATTTTGATAAATGGCCTTTAAAATAGGGTTTCTAATGGGGTGATAAGTAACTCTACTGTAGCAAGGGTGTCCTAGGCCCATTTACAGCTGGTGGGATCCGGATTTTTGTTTTTTCCTGAGGTTTATTGGAGTCATTGGCAGAGACTGTTGGGGAGGTGGCTAGCTTTAGCGCCTTGTGTGTCTCGGCACCTGACACGGTTGTTGGACTGGGGGGAGGAGATCTTTTTGGTCTTCTGAAGTGTTTTTTTTTCTTTTTCTTTTTAGGAACTCAAGAAAATACAGGAATTGTTTCTTCCGAAAATCAACTATTTCTTTGGACATATCTGTAGATTTATATTTAGTAGGAACGCCACTTTGAGAAGGTTGATTTTGAGGAAACCATTAGTTTTCCAGAGTCCGACTGTTGGACAGTTTCTGTGGACACCCATCTTTGAAATCCAAGAGGTTTTTGATCAAAGTCTCGAGTTTGGTGTTTGGCAACTGAATGTATGAAGGGCTGCGATTTAGCAGATGTGTTGCTGAATCGTTGGATAAAATGTAAGACTTGGAAAGACCCAATCTGTCACAGGGTGTTTTTTTCATCTTCCGAAGCATAGAATTTGCTGCCTTCAAAACTGGAAATTCGTTTTGTGACGCCAAAACAAAGGGAGGCCTCTGCCCGTAGTGTGTTCTTAGACAGGTGACCGGCTGATGTGCAGACTTGGGATTGATTTAGCCGGAACTTCAATTTGTTTACAGTTGCCTTCAGCCATCCTGATATTCAGAAGATGCACTTCCTACTTTTGATGGCATCTTTCCAGCACCAGTTGGTAGGTAGTTTTATCCGAAGATGTAGGAAGGTTTGATATTATATCCCTATCAACTGGCTATATAGAACAGGCTGCTCACCACCAAGCACCATCTGCTAGGCCGTGACGTTCACCGAAGACTCTGGGTGGAGGCTGGGGTTGAAGCTGTTTTGGTGGGAACTTTCCCCCAAGAAAGGGAGTGTCGGAGTTGCGATTTACCACGTTCCTGAAAATTTCCCTCAATAGCGGGGGTCACAATTGGGAGTTCGGGGGTGTTGAGCTCTGTTTGTCGATTTTGCTGTTGTGATTGTTCGTACGTGTTTTGTGACTGTAGTGATTGTTCGTACTTGTTTTTTTTTGGGGAAATGCACTTCATGCTGCTTGTGCTGATGTTGGGTTCGTATTGTTGTTGGAAGAAGGGTGTTATAGAATTGTAGAGAAGCTATGGAGAAGCCTGTTGTAAAGAAGTGTTGGAGAAGGGTGTTGTAGGAAAATGTTGTAGAGAAGTGTTGCAGAAAAGTGCTGGAGAACAGAGAACTCCCCTCAACCTATGCTTGTTGGACCTCTCTGGCACGGACACTCGCCAGGAGTCTGTGGCAGAGAACAACAATGGTGGCGGGAGGAGGCTGCGGTCCCATGGATTAACACGTGAAACAGACATAGACAGAGATCTGCAGATGACAAAGGGTGCTTCAGGTACTCCTCCTCAAAAAATTCACAGTGGAACATGGCCTCTGTACAGAAATTATCCTCCTCTTGGAGAGAAATCCCATTTTCTGAACCTGTCCCAACTCCGTCACGGTTCAGGTTGCTGACCCCGGTGTGTTGCATGCAAGCACACACCAGCTATCGCCGTATCCATGGCATCAGCCCTTTGGACTTGGAATGTAAAGGGGTAACTTGGGAGGGGTTACTTGTGACTTTCCAAGCTCAAGGAGCATCTAAGGTGGCGGAATTTTCTTTACAACAAGAAACTTTGTGTATTAGGGAACCAGATTGCTTTCGTCCTCAGTGTCCTCGGGATTTCGGATGTCTTGTTGTGTTTATTGAATACCATTTGCGACTCAGTTTTGCACCATCCCCCCCCAAAAAAAACAAGGCGAGACCAAGCAACAAGTCTGAAGGTTGAGCCACACCTTTTATGTTTTGTTGGTTGAGAAAAGGATCCTAAGATTTCGGTCATGTCAATGACTTCGTCAACCTTGAGGTTCCAACTCCTTGAGACGCTTGTCCTTGTTGGACACTTCATGTTTAGCTCTTCCAGGTGCTCAGCTTCGACGTTTTGGGGGATTTGGATGGTCCAATGATCCAAAGGTTCATTGGTTTTGTGGGGAGAGATATTGCCAATCCAAACGACCAGCTGGACCTTCATAGAGTTGGCGGAATGACAAGTGGTTTGGCTACTACTCTGAGGATACAGAGTCAGTGTGTCCTGGTTTGGTAAGCACTTTCTACTGAAACTGCTGACCGTTGAAGGTTCCAAAACCAATACTTGAGAGTTTCTGGATGTGAATGAATTGTCTTTTGGATGACGGCATACATTCTCCTAGAAGCGATGAAGAACTTAAGCATTGGGGAAGGTTTGTTACAGAAAAGCAACTAGTCCCGAGAGTGCCGACAAATGCATGATCCATACAAGCAATCATTTACGCCTACCATCTTGCTAGAAAACATTACTTCTGTGGAGCTCCATCCATCATCTGCCCTGATCCGTTCATTGACATTTTGCAGCTAAAAAACTGAAATTTCCAGGTTTCTTGTGGCTTCCTTTGGCTTCAGAGTCATTACAACATTTTGAAATGTCAATGACTCGACCTCATCAACAGGTTGGTGGGGTTTGTTGCTTGGGGTGGAGGATATCAACAACTAGCAGAGGATGTCTTAAGTTGAAGATTTGAAAGTTGTGAACAGATTGTGCTGTCCATATTCATTTAAAGATTTCCCAGGTGCTTTCAACCATCAAAGTAGAGATCTACTTCGATAATGCGGCGTCGACTTGGCCTTTGGCCGGGAAAAAAACACATCAGTCAGAAAATGGTTAGTTGTTGGTTTGAGACCCGGTGGTTTGGGATTCCTGCGATCCTCTTATGAAGGGGATTGTTACTTATGGGTAGCCTTAGAATCCCAAACCACCGGGCCCCCCAATCCAACAATTAACCGTTGGTTGACATCAGGATCTTTGGCCCATGATTTTGGATGCTCTCTCTACAGCACCCATCTTCAGGTCTGGGTTGGGAGGGCCAGAAACTTCTCTGGAGTAGATGGTGAAAGGCGAATCATTCAGAAGAGCTCGAGGTGTTGAAGATTTTTTGGTCGCCTCAGTGGGGGCTTTTCCACCTGAAATTAGAATCATACTACTCAAGGAAGTCCCACCAAGAAATCACTCAATGACAGTGTGAGCAGGGTTGGCATTTGTGCAGGTTGTGCAGGCATGGTGTGCAATTTTCAGTAGATTGCTTTCCTTACATCCCAATATTTTTTCCTCGCTACTGCTCATGGTTCAGAAATCCCCCACGTTTCTCTCATTATTTAGAGGGTTTTTATACATCCCAGGTGGTGATCGCCGGATTTCTTCCATCAACAGTATCGTGTTTCAGCTAGTGTCATTGTTAGTTGGTGGTTCAGGGCTTCGGGGGTTCAGAGTTCCTTGAATCCCATCGTAGGAAGAGCATTTCTTTCACAAAATAAACCATAGTCACACCCTAGTGAAACAAAATAACAAACAACAAATACAGTAAATATGTGAGATGACCCCTCAACCAATCAACCATTTGAGATCTCCATGATCTGATAAATTTGTCACCTTGCAGGTTGAAGCGCTTGGAGTTAAGGGGTCTCAGCTTTCAGAGTTCCAGATTTCAGTCTTTGGCGAAGCTCTTTGAGAGCTCAACGTTGGGGTTCCTGGGGTTCCTTATTTTTTTTGGGAAAGGCCGGTGGGTGTGAGTCTCATGTTTTTTTTTTTGGGGACACTTCGAATTTAGCCATTTTTTTTTGCTGGGTTTGGTTTTGCTCACAAGAATTCTGCAACAAAAAACAAAATCAATAATTTTTTTTTGGGGAACATTGGGAGTTAATTACAACTTTGAGACTCACACCCCACTTAAAACATCTTAAAAAGGGGTGTCTGCCACTGGAATGCTGGAACATTTTGGGGAATCGGGGAATTTCCAAAGGCTGGGAAAAGGCATTGCAAGAAAACTATGGCTTTTTAACATCACCACCTGCCTGTAAAGTAAATTATAAGCTGTTACATTCAGGAGGGGGATGATGGAGAATCAGTTTGCAAACTGGAAAAACTGCAATATACATGATCTCTTTCTACAGTTGGGAGACAGTTTCTGAGTGGCAATGATGCCGAGAAAAGGTGTGGAAAAACGAGACAAGACAAGACTCATCCCCAGTGGAACTTGTGGGGAGAAAGCTAAGTATACCCATCCTAAAAAATCAACGGGCAACCTTGGAACCTTTTTCGAACAATGCGATTTGCAGCGCTGCAGATGTCTGATGTCTGGTCCTCCAAAACTCCCAGAATTGGAATCCCAACTTCAGGTTCTCAAAGTTGAAAAATTGCCGCACTGATAGCAGGAGCCTGCAAGAGGTGACGCTTGATTTCAAGGAGACTGCAGGAACTGAAGAGGCGAAGGGGGGATTTTCTGGGATGAAATGTCGGGGAAAATTTAGTGGTTGACTGATTAGGAAGGGATTGTTTTTGCATGAAACAAAGGAAGTCTGGGAAAGGTGATTGAAGAAAGGGTTTTGGAATTTTGGATGTTTCGACGCCTTAAGAGCAGCTGGGTGGAGGTGTTTTGAGCCGCAATTCTCTTGGATCTCATTGGAATGGTTTCGGGCGATCCGCTTCCCAACGGTGAAAAGTGAAGGGCAGTAGAGATCTACTACAAAGATGTGATTAGTGCTGGTGGTCACCTTAATCCTGGTTCTACCACCTCATGGCATTCAGCCATCATACTATTTGATTGACATGGATGGTCGAGTCTTGATTATGTGGCTAGCCTTACACCATTGACTGATGAATAGTCCCGCCCCAGAGCTTTAAGAGCAAAATTGTTGAAAAAAGGGTTATGCTTACTCTTACTGGGTTTGCTTCCCCAAAATGCATTCTTTTTCAAGTAAAACGGATTTGTTGGGTTCCCTTTGGTGGGAGAATCACCCCAAGGCAATGTTTGTTTCCACCAAAAGGACAAATCCACACTTGCGAGCAGACCTCCCTGCAGGATTCGGAGTTCTGGAGAGCTCTTGAAAAGGCAGGGTTGACAATGCCACATTGATCGCCCATGTCGTTTTACGAAAAAACCGTCCTGTAAAAATCTCAAATTTGTGAACCCCAACTGTGAGAAGAGGATGACATTTGCAAGTAAATAATTAATGACTCTTTTATTCAGTCATATAATGACTCTTTTATTCAGTCATATTTTTGTATGCCGGTTTTTGAAAGTCTTCAACATTATACATTGGGTCCTGCCTAAACACCGGTTAACAGCAGATAATGAAGGCCACAACCCGGGTTTCCTTTACAAAAAATGAACGGATTATTTGCCCACCGTTTTCCCGGGTTTTGAATCTTCTCGGTCGCCGATTTTTAGGCGCCCTTGCAAAAACTCCACCTGAATGGCTTGCGCCTTCCATCACTTTGTGCGGGCTTGCGAAGCTTGAGTGCCCTACAAAGCTTAAGGCAAACGAACCAACGAACCAACTTGCTGAAGGGTTGAGATGGGTTGAAATTGATGGTGTAGACAGACGCAAAGTTATATTGATTCACCCATTTTTTTTGGAAGGTGATCAATCAAAGACGCGAAAATGGAATTTCTCGTAGACAATCGAAGATGATTTCCAAGAAATGTGAGGAATCCGAAGTCAGGAGGATCATGGGGCGTCATGAAACCCTTGAAGGTGAATTGAAGATGGCAATAGGAAAGTCATCGAAATCACATTTTTTTTTTGATTGAGGGCATTGACTTGGTGGATTGTTGACGTTTGATTACAAGACACTGGGAATGATGGCGACTTCACACTGGGCATGCGACCTGTTCTGAACTGTAACAGATTTTCTGTTGATTCGAGCGCAGTTTTGTTTTGCTCAACTGCGCACCAGTTTTTTTGCGGCTGGAGATGAATTACCAATGACTGACATATTCAATGGAAGAAGCAGTGAATTCCAGCAACAGTTTTTCACCAAAAGGTTCAAGGAGTAGATTGGTTGTGTGTGATTGAAAGCCATTCGCACACCTTAGAGTGCTTCTCAAGAATGACGAAATGAACTCCATAGCAGTTTGATCACCAAGTGATACTTCCCACTTCTATGATCCTGGACACGGCCTTCCAATAAAAAGCCCTTTGGCGGGAGATGATGAACCTGTAAACAAATCTACCTCCATGTTTGTTGCAGCGTCAAATAGTCATGACTTAACAGATTGTGCTGTGGCTGAGATCCTGCACCAGCTTTCTTTAAGTCAGATTTTGTTCAATCAACGGTAGGTGTCCCTTATGAACCAATCAGTATCATGATCACAATGATGATTTGTGAGGGTGATTACTGCTAATCATGATAAATGATGATCAAACTGATAAACTTATGACACATTGAAAAAATTGATCATAAACCTATGATTTGGGGGTATCCGGGTATCCCCTAGAAACCTTCACTTTCCACTGTTTGTTGGGCCGAAGATACCCCCCAACACAGGTGCTTGAGCCTGGGTTTTGCCTCAGCGGATGCCTTAGTGGCTGAGGTGGGGGGGTGTCATGCTCCTTGTTTTGTAGAGATAGCCTTTATAAAGAGAGACAGTGAGACACCATTTTTTCCACATGTTTCTTCGTTCATACCGAAGTCCCTGAAAAAATACAGATGACTCAGATGACAAAACTATTTGGGAGTGTATTTTTGAGAAACTGGGTTCATTTGCAGTGTGGACCATATGTGATGATTTTTGTTTTGGGCCAAGAAACATGCTAAAAACCAGTTCGGATGATCACTATTGTTGACAGGATTTCTCCGTGTTTTGAGGATCCGGCTATGCAGCCCATGGCCATAAGGCTATTTATGATATCTAAAGATCCAGGTTTTTAGCTGTCTTCAAGGGATGGATAGTTCTCTGCTGAACCTGGTTGCATCTAATTTTTTGTTGTGTTGTTGATGGGAGAAACTCTTGAAAAAGGAAGTTGAATATTCCCTCCTGGGAATTAACAAACGGCATCCCAGCCGGCACTTTTGAGTCAATGATTTTCGCAACTTCCCGTTTGGTGGGATATGTGATCGTTCCCTGGAGGGTAACCAGTTGGGATGACCCAAACACCCTTTTTGTCGAAAGGGGATTTTCACTGTATTAGTTGGTTCGGTGGGACTTCTTCTATGAGCAGTATTGAATTCTCTGATTCAGGGCTCTAAGTAAACAGGGCTCATGATCACTCAGCTTTGGTGAGTAATAATTAATGCCCCCAAAAGCAAACATAGATACCCCAAAGAAAACTATAGTTGAAAGGAAAGTCCCTTTTGCAAACCATGATGTACTTGCTAATCATATGATATATGGTATATATATATAGGTATCTACCATTAAACTAAGCATCATGAAGGGTGGGGATCAAAAAAGCAACCAACCTTGCAGCCTTGGCTCCAAGCTGCCAGGAGTCAGGAGAAGACTTGATACAGCTCTTAGCTGCAGGCACCGGCCACAAAACCGTTTTTTTTTGTGGTCGGCTAAAACTCGAAGGCGTTTGAATTAGGGGTCTGTTTTTAAATCTGGTCAAAATGTAGCTGAAGGTGTCTTATTGTGAAATATACTGTAATATAAATACAAACTTACTTCCAGCATCAGCCTCGCATTCATTTCAAGGCATCTTCAAAAACAGAAATGATTCAAATCTGGATGTTAGACAACAGAATTCCATCCAGGATTCTGTTTTAAGAATTTGGCAGCCATAAGTTTTTGCCATCATTTTCCAGTGAAGGTTTTTCATGATCCAATAAAACAAAACCATTTGGTGGTCGTAGGATGGATAATGAGGGAAATTCTCAAAATCTACTTGTGCACACACAAAAAGGGCGTTTTTGGTGGATGAAACCTGAAGCCTTCAGAAACCCCAAATTTTCCGGTTCCAGTCCTTTGAAAAAAATAGTTGCCGAGTGCTGCCAGGGCAGCAGATGAGCCTGGAGTTACAGAGTCTTGCAGTTTTTGGTCTGAGTCCGAAGGCCCAAAAGTTTTTCCTCTTTTTTTTGGGCAGAAATTGGAGGAACCTTTTTGGTTCCTTGGTTGCCTCATCAACAAGAAGAAATATTCAAACATGGCTGCTTGACAGAGTTTCCAATGGGAATTTTCGAGGTTTTCTTTACTAGATTGGTTGACATCCACAATTGGTCAAGATACAGATCCACCCTCGTGGTGGTTTCAACAGTGGGCCCAGTGTTGATGCGTTAAGGATTTCAAGCCACTTATTGAAGATCTTCGGCTGAGAAGTGGTTTTATTGGAAAGAACTTGCTTTTCCAATATTCTTCAGGGAGTTGTGAAAGGCATCGTTCGAGTGAAGGAGTCGTTCAGGGAACCTGTTTCCTATGTGAATCAAACGAAAAATGGGACGTTCTGAGATGATTGCCGCCAACGTGGGGGGCAATGAGGTCCGTTGGTGAGTCAGGGACCCTGTTGATGGCTGAGGTCAAGTGGGAAATCTCCAACTGCTGTTGGAGATTTTGCCTTTTTTACGTCTCAGAGAGTTAGACCTTTCATACAATGCGGTGGCACAGGTGTGTTTTGGAAGGGATGGTGGGTAGGTTATTCCTTCAAAGTGTGCAGAAATTTATATAGTTTCGTTTCGACACCAAAGTAGCTACAAAAGAAACCTAGTTTCAAGCGATTTTTTTCAGAGTGGCTGATCTAAAACCGAAATGAACAACTAATTTTCTGGCCGGCCCTTGGGAATGAGAGAATGAAATCATACATGGTTATGATGGGGATTCATTCTTTCATTCCCTACTTTTCGGGCCACCCAGTTTTGAATGCGATCCATCACTGCGAGAGGCCATGCTGGAACCTTTCTTGCAGTCCATGCTGGAGACCAGCCATCTTTCAAAGCTCAACTTGACAGGCGTGTTTTTTACGGGTTCTTAAAAGACCTTGGCAAATCCAGCTATATATATATAGATATACACATAGGGACACACAATACATGAGATATGTGTATATTTGTACAAGTGTTACATTAAAACATGTACGTATAAAACAAGGTAGGCGGTACTGATGCTACATGTGGATGTATGATTTGTTTTTGTTCCTCTCTCTCTTTAGATGTTTGTGTATCACCTGCTCCAACTCATTTTCTTTTCTCCTGCTCCTGCATGTGGTTGGTTGGTTTTTACCCTTTAGGTCCAAGAAGAAAATAGGCATGCCAAATTAATCATGAAAAGTGCAAGTGGCCCAACCTACCACTTGAATACATATCTATGGTTTCCCTGGACTGTTGATGGCATATTTATCCAGCGAATCCAGGGAGAATCTCCCGAGATTGTTCCCAATCTCAACCTAGGTGGTGGTTTCAAATGTTTTTTATTTTCAGCCCGAAAATGGGGGAAATGATCCAATTTGACTTGCGCATATTTTTCAAATGGGTTTGTTCATTCAAACACCAACTAGCAACCGATGGGCCGGACTTTTGTCAACTTGGAATTGGAATCTAATCGTCTGATTCCAAGCTTTCTGAGCCGCCTTTTACCTGGACGAAACAAACGAATTCGTTTCGGTATCAAACGCAGAGATGAGGGGCCCTGGTGTCAAACGCTGAGATTTGATATGATTGTCCGTTCCTAAAGGTTGGATCGAAAAGGAAGAACCATCTTGAATAGGGCTGTTTTTCCAATCCATTTGCAGTTTTCGTGGTAAGTTCAATGGACTTCGTGATTGAAATTTGGTCCACTGAAAAATGCTTGGGGCTTCCAGGTGGCAATCTTTGCCTCTCCACTGTGTTGGGTGCTTCTTCCATTGCTTCCGCACCGATATTACAAGAGCTTCGTTTGGGTGGTTGCCGTACACCATTAACACCACAAGGCGCGTATAGGATTGGAAACTTTCTGGATGAAGGTGGCAGTGAGACTGAAACCCGCTGTTTCCATGCAAAGATCGGCTTGCAATGCTTGGGTTAGAAGGGATTGAGATTTGAATCTGAGGAATCAGAGGTAGAATGAGCACCGTTATCATTCCCAGAATTTTGGGTTCAAAAAAAATTTAGAACTTGCTGTGCTTGCACTTGCAAGGATTATGTGTGCAAACATTCACAGCCAAAATGGCACTGCCATTTTGGCTCAAGAGCTTTTGTCACGTAAGTGAGAAAATTTGAAAGTC
>DF244203.1:0-29712 GCA_000507305.1 Breviolum minutum Mf 1.05b.01 | reverse complement strand
TATATAAATTTACACTATATACTTCCTCCGAGCTTGAAATGCATCCTCTTTCCCAACCCAGCCGAGCATTCGTACAAGCACTTCACAGACCAGACACCTGCGCCGAGTAAAGCGCATGATCTGCCAAACTGGCTAAGTCTCTGGGGAACTTCGCGGGGAGCCTCAGGCAAAGCTGTCGAACCCTTTCATGTCCACCCACACGGTTGTTTCACCTCTTGGGTGACGCGATCCCACCCATTTTTTGCGCAACATGTTATTAAAAAACACCTCAAATTCAGAGTTCATCATCATCATCATCATCATCATCATCATCATCAGTTCTTTCATATGACGCCAAGCTTCACTTGCTTCATGTTTTGGATCTTTCTGCTGGCCGCTTTGGTTTCTGGTGGCAAACCGCCTGCCTTAGGTACCAATCCAAGGCCGGAATATGAATGATGAATGATGACTGCACAAAAAGGTAGGGAGCTATAGGGTTACAACTACTCCTCATACTGTTGATGGAAAAAATCCAGCAGCACCTGGGATGTCAAAAACCCCTGTAAATAGCTTATCAGCTGGTGCAGGATTTCTTCCATCAACAGTATGGAAAGTGCTTGGGTAACCCCCCCAAAAAAAAAAAGCCTGAGATTTGCTAAGATGACATTGCAGTTTTACTCGCCAAACGTTCATCATCTTCAAAAACTTTAGACTTATGCAATGTCAGCTCATCCATGTAAAAAGATTCTCCTCTCATTGATACAAGGCCCCCTCCAAATCGGAACTCCAAAGCCCATGTGTTTTCAGACGTTCGAGTCACCACATGTCGGCAAATCCTTTCATAGGCATCTTGCAACTCTTGGAACTGTTCTTTGTACTCATCCGCCTTGTCTCCATGCCTGAAGCAACAATGGGAAGTCTGAAGACTTCCAAGATACAAGTCTTCGTTGAAGGGATTCTGACCAATTTCCAAAGACCAAGGTCCAATGTCAGCCCTGTAGCCTGCAGCGTCACACTCCTTTTCCGACATGTTCCAACTGGGTAACTGGATCCCCGAGTCTTCCTGAAACTAAGCTCACTCCTTGTAAGCCGCTCAGTTCAAAGCACCATAGGGAACTATACAAGAAACTTGCAGCCAGCGGCGGCACGTTCACATCGCTATACATGCAGGGACGTATGTATAAATATTGGTCCCTGTCAAAAAACGTACCGAAAAACCCATGCAAAAATATTGCTCCCTCATCGAGTCGAAAAACTGGCCAAACGGGGCGGAGAGTCCCCGAAGCCAGGAAGCGAGTCCCGCAGGAAAACGCTCAAAAGAGAAGCCACCGGCCGGCCGGCTCTGCGGGCTGTAGCCCACATAGCCTGCCAAACAACCGGCCTCTACTACTCGATAAGATCGTAATCCGCTGCTGCAAATTTCATGAATTCCTAGGCATGCCGTACTAAATTTCAAACAAGGTCAAGGTATTCGTTCAAACGTACAAGACCAACAACCGGTTGAAATCAGGCGATTCATTAGTAATCAACCCTTAGCTATGGGTGATACAACACTACCACACATCCTGTCCGACCCGACTTTCATAGGACGGTGAAGTAGATATGTGGTTCAGAAAATTACCTTGAAGTTTGAAGGGGTCGCTGATGGCTACTGCACGAATCTATTTCTCACCAATGGTCACTCAAGACCCGAACGGTCTGTGCACAGGGGATTGACCGTGCGGTGTCGACGTCCATGTCTCTCAGAGCAATCGAAGTCGAACTCCTCATCATCCTGGACCGAATTGAAGTGCAACTCCGAAACTCTAAATTTAAAGTCTTGGTGTTTTCTATTGCTAAAAAATTGGATTATAAGTTATCAGGAACACCCAAACCAGCAACCCGAACCAACAATCAAGCGTTGGTTCTGATTACTTGCAAATGGAGAAAAAACAGAAGTGGGCCTAAAACTACGAGTAGCAAATTTATCGCATCACTTACAATATGCACCCGCACCAGTTAAAAGTAGGGGCCCATCACTCCCCTTAAAGGTGTGATGACCCCAGTTACCCATGCAGAAGGCCATTTATAGGGGTTATAACTCCATTTATATCTAGTAGGGGCCCATCTTGTAGGCAACTTGCGTGAAGACAAACAAGACCCAGAGTTTTTCCAATGCGGCTCCAGCGGCCGTCTCCGTCTCCACTTCTAAGAAGGTTCGCCGGACCACGACCTTGTGTTGTGGTGGTTCTTGAGGTAGGCAACAGCGTTCAACGCTCGCAAGTGGCGTGTGGTGGGGCAAGAACCGCGCCTTCACGTCCTCATGCACGTTGGGCGCGGTCGTGCCGCCATTGGCACGTCGATACGCGGTCTTCTGCAAGGAAAAGGCATCATTGAACACCGTTCGAATCCGCAACCACTGCTGTCGCAACACAGCTGCTTGATATGGCACAAGCTGCCGACCATCAAGCGTACTATAAACGTCAATCTTTTCGCCAAGTAGAGCTTCCAGAAAGAGCTGCAAGTATTGAGAGAATAGAAACCTCTGCTGACCCAGCAAAGATGCGTGAACAAACACTCAGCACTATATAAACGAAACACTTCTGTATCATGTTGCTCCCAAAGTCTCTCACAACTCCGCTTCAACATTCCTTCCAAAACCATTTCAAGAAACCTTAGATCCTTTGCATCCACTTAGGTCCTTGGAGTATCATAGAATCCCAAATTACAGTACTTAGATTCCTAAGTGCTTCCCAGTGGCTTCTCTTGCGGAGGATGGAATCGTGCCCAGGAAGTCAAGCCCAGCTTCTCGCCCGCATCGATGGTCACCGTCGGAGAGCCATCAGTGTTGGGCAGGAAGGGAGGACCCCGCTGCCAACTTTGAATCGCCAGAATCGTATAGAATTCCTGAGGCAGAGGCCGGTGTCAGCCACATAGCCGGCCCTCCAAAAAGGAGAGCTTCAATAGAAGACAATGGCACGTCTTCAACAACCGGTGAAATATTTTTAGAAAAAATAAAACGGTAAATTTTCCAAATGTTTCTCCCAGACTCTTCATCCATTTGGCGCAACTGGTGGACCCCTGGACGATTTAGAAACCATTCAGTACTCTTGCGAGCAGACTCCAAGAGTTTCACAAACCTCGAAGTTGAAAGTTGGACAACTAGGGCCCTTGGGTACCTTTTTGGGATGGCGAAAATGTGACCCTTTCAAAGGTTAAGTGACCTCCAACCGGGGGATAACCTTAGGTCACGAATTGAATCACCTGGATTTGTCTTTCCTGTTTTTTTTTCTCTTGGGTTTAGTTTTCTGATGAAACGCTCCAGGATTGTAACTTCTTCAGGGTCTAGTCGTTTAGCCCGCTTCACGACGAAAAAAACAGGGGGTGGGGGTACCCACCTGAAGCGACAGCGACAACTGTGAAATCGCCTGGGGGGCCAAGGAACTGAGGGACTGCCCAATGAGCAAATCTGTCCTCATGCACACTGAAAATGACCTGGACGTCGTAGGCATCGAGCATCCGGGTAGGTCGACATATCAGAAGGACGTCTCGAATTTCACCGAAATCCTCAGGATTTCGATCGAACCATCCACATCTTCATGAAATTCAAGGATTCTAAAAAACAAAATGCAACGAAACATCACCTCATGAAACTTCCAAAAATTGATTCAACTGTCAGAACTTGGATTTTAGTTTCACCACATCCACCACCAACTATCAACATCACTCAACATCTATACTATCTACATAATCAGTTCACCAACTTCAGAACCAACCCCGCTCCTGGGTGTGCGTATAGCTGCAATCTCCATCCTTCGGAAAGTCTCGCACCAAACGCTGCCGGGCGCTGCCGGCCTCCTCACGGGCATAGCGGGCGGTGCTCAGCTGACCAAACAGCACGGTGCAAAGCCGGAAGAGGCTCCACAAGGCCCAGGTCTTCACCACCGCATCGCCCGGCGCCAGGTGATTTACCAACTCAAATCCAAAGACCCCGTAACCTGCAGCACTGTACTCCGGGTGATCTTTCAGAAACCTCGGGTGTTTTCACAGCAATAAAAGCTGGGAAAGAGCAGAAAATGGTGAGAAAAACATCCAGAATGAAGATTTCAGAGTGTCCAGCTTTTCGCGACAAAAAGTGACAAAAAGTGACTAAAGGCATTCAGCTCTAATGTCCTTGTCATCAACATCCACCCTGACCACCATGACTGGCGCCATGGGTAAACTCCAAGGAGCTGTGCTCGAACTTCCGGTCTCACCAGGACATGCGAAGTGTCACGCGGTGGATCTTTGATGGCAATGCCTTGGGTTGGATGCAGTGCCCCTACTGACATACTGGTGATGGAAGAAATCAAAAATCCTGGTAGTTTGGTAGTTTATCTCATTATTTACAGGGTTTTATGATGTTTTATGCATCCCAGGTGGTGCAGGATTTCTTCCATCAACAGTAGCATCTTGAATCGCATTGAATTCGTGACTGTTGAATTTCAGGCCCTTCCTGCATTTCTTGCTTCGGAAGACTGCCTTTAAATCACAGCTCTGTAATAAAGAAACACCGAAATTATGCACAAAAAAAAACTCAAAGCGGACTCTTCAACAAGGCAAGAGACCGTCCAGTGTGATCTTGATCAACCGTCCACCCCATGGGCAAGGGCAATGAGATAAGGTACCGTGACGATCACTGGCAATATCCCAGCCTTGGGGGGCAAGCAGCTGTGGTAAACGATCGAACCACTCCTCCACACATGCTGGACGTTCAGCCATCCGCAGCCACGAACCAATGATTGGGCCGCGCCGGGGAACCGATCTCACAGCGGCACAAAACTGATGAGTTGTAGGAGGTCATGTGGAACAATCTCCTACTCTCCTACCTGCTCTGATGTTCAAGGATGTTACAGGTCGGAGTTGGCACAAAATAATTAAAAATAGTTGAATCCCTCGCCTCCATATCAACTAAGAACATTTCTTGAAGCATTGCCTTCCATATCACCCAGCATGGCCTGTCAGGGTGTACCGCCTTGGCACGGATACGATATGCCTTCTGCACCTCTTCAAAGGTTGCAGGCATTGCTGACAAACCCAGGATGATCCTGCAGCAAAGGGACATGCAAACAGCACGTGGACCCAACACAACCAAGTTTTTTCCCCAACCTCTGCGCTTCCAGATTGGTCTTTTCATAAAGCATCCTGGAATCATTGCCTCAGGACGTGGCGGACGTGATTTAGAAAAGCCAAATGAAATCATTGAATTTTCTGAATGGTGTCCAATAATATACGTCTCTTCATTCTCTGGACACCAAGAAAAACTCACTTCCTATGTAACATAGTCGCTCTAAAACCTCAAACAGTCCAAGCTACGTAGCTTGTCCAGGGATAGCATGTATCTCATCATTCGTTCTTTGGCATTTTCCTCTAGAAAGCCAGCTTCCTCCAGAAGTGTGCCTTTCCGGCTTGGAAAAAGATGGCAGATGGACAGGAAAACGGCTTGACGGGTTTGACAAGCTCCCCAAGAAATCTCTTACAAAATGATGAAAAATTGAAAATCTATCATCAGTTTGAAAAAGTTAAAAAGTTATATAAGTTCAAGTTACCAGAATTCATGTCCACGACTCTATGACATGAAATGTTTCCCTGGAGAATTATTCATGCAGGTCAGGCTGCGCAAGTGTGAACACCCATGCTCACCAGAAACGATGGTTCGCATCAACTCCATCAACTTCAATAGCTCCACATCTGTGAGTTCGCCTCAGAAGTTCCGTGGAAAGAAACGTGACTGAGATTTGAGTCCCACAGCAACAACCAACAAACAACCAACGAACAAAAAGTAGATAGTAGCAAGTTTTCACGTAATCATAGACCATAGACATAAACGTTCCCATTGTCATCGGCATCAATATCATCGTCATTAACCATCATGATCCATCATCATCATCGTCATCATCATCATCATCATCATCATCAACTTCGTCGTAGGCGTCGTCATCATAGGCGTCGTCGTCATCATCGTCGTCATCATCATGTCTCCGTGATCCATCACCATACATTCCGCTTTTCCCAGCAGAAAATGACGCAGTCCAACCTACTGCCTCACCACTCACCATCGGGTAGCAACCCGAGCGGCTCCGCTTTGCTGTTTGCTTCTCATCACCAACAAGGCTTTCCCTGGAGGCCGCAGCGCGCAAGGTCTCCAACTTGACAGCAGCCTCCAACATCCTCCCAGCACTGCAGAAGGAGGTAGTGATAGGATGTGCCTGGCGAAACACGGGAACCAGCTATGCCTGTGTATCATCAATTTTTCATCCAGTCTATAGTATGGTCTCCACCTCATCCGATCTGATAACATCCACACTCCAATCTCTTCTGTACATGATAGATCAAGAATCCCCGCATATGCATGCTTAGATGAAAATGGGCAAGTTGCCCTACCAGTATGTGTTGCAACACACTTATATAAGTTTCCATCCCCGAGTGCCTTCAGCTGGAGTCGTCGATAAGAAATTGCCAGAACTAGCGACTGGTGCCCACCCAACAGCAAGCTGGATTGCTCCTCTTGCTCCAAAAAAAGTTGTGCAACACATTTCTGCATAACATCATAACATCACTGGACTCAGCAATACCCGTGTCAAAATCAAACTGCAGGAACATCAAAGTTGGGGGTCTCCATTTACCCTCAACAGCGACTATGACAACCGATTCTGCCCCTCTCCTGGTTGGGAAGGCCTCAGGCAACCACTAGCTGTCTTACTCCAAGTGCATTGCCAGGCTCAATTTTTTTCGCTACCCCATCTCTATAGACTTATGTGTGGGAATAGGGCATGTACACATAAAGACGCAAGTGTATTGGCTACATTTACATGTGGGCAAATGTTTGTCTTCCACACTAAAAGCCCAGCAAGTTTCATGTGAAGCCAGTTGAAGGTCCTTTTTGAGATTCCTGGTATCAAAGTCCATCATGCAACCATCCCTTGTGGAGCAACTCCTTTGTCCCACTCAAACGAATCAAAGGCTCCACAGCAAAACCAATGAAAAGCGCTTTCTACCGCCTGGCGCTCAGCTGGGCAGACCGATGTATCAGAAACAACTTATACAAGTGTGGGCACAACATCAAAGATGAGCAACATGTATACTGCATGTGTATCTAGATATCTTGTATATGCAAGAATGAATGTACAAAGTTCGTATGTACAAAATCTTCTGGAGGAGGATTCTTTCAAACTTAAACATCACCTTGCCTAGAACCTTTTCCATATCTATCTACCCCATTGAAGGGCCACCCAGCCTCTGTAGTGGCAATCGGAGGAGGTGGAAGGAAATCGGTGAGCTCCCTTTCTTCCAAGCCCTCGCGTGGGCAAATTTGCCCAAAAAAATATAAAAAAATGACGTGTCGTTTGAGCCACAAAAAAAGCGACCTTACTTTGCATGAAATCCTGGCTGGATAATAGGGATCCTTATGTTGGTTTATGAAACAATCCCTATATAACTCGGTCATATAATCCCCAAAATAATCCAACCAACCAGGGGCCCTTTTTTCCGTGGCTTATCTACCAACAGAATCCCAACCATCAACCCCTCCGGTGACATCAAACCGAGGCACTGGCAAACTCACCAAGCCACCAGCAATAGATCCAAGAAGCCACGGCTTGGTATTCAGCACCAACTGATCCACCAAAGCTTGACGAGCCTGGAAAAACTCTGAAAAAAACAGAGCCAATGACCAATTTTGATCTTTCAAGACTTTTTTTTGACGTTCATGGAATTTTTTTTGAGGAGGATCAACCTCTATATATATATATATATATATGTANTTTTTTTGACGTTCATGGAATTTTTTTGAGGAGGATCAACCTCTATATATATATATATATATATGTATACTGATATTTATAAGTATCATATATATATATATATATTATACATATGTGAGAACAATCACAGATAGCATGAATCAATCATAACCCAAAAAAAGGAATCTGCTCTTTGAATCTTGATTGTCTAATTTACCCCCTTGACACCACTTTCCAGGCACGCGGGGAAGCCTGGCTGTTGAGGTCGTCCGCTGTCACAATTGGAAGTTTCCGCACGTCTTCACTGACATTTGACAGATTCCTTGGCAGCTTCAAACCGCAGGTTGCAATGGAATTGGGCCTTCTGGTATCTCCAAACCATTCCAAAATCAGTCTATTCGACTTACACCCCAGAAATTTAACATAGATACCAAAAAAGGCATTTTCTAACAGCAGTCACCTTTTCCAAACTATGATTTTGGGTATTCATGTTAGTTTTCGGGGATGCATTTTTTTGCTGAGAATGCAGGAAAGAGTCCAACCCCTTGTAGTCGAGCCCTTTCTTTGGAGTGCATCCACCATACGCACATGGCACAAGCCCCAGGAGATTTCACCCTGTCAGGCCCAACATCTAGCAACCGAGAAGCGTTTGCAAAATGCTTGGTGAACACATCCAACATCCAAGGAATCCTCCTTTCAAAACCCTCATATGGGTGTTTCCTTAAATGGTGGTACCCCCAAAACACCCCAAAATGATCATTTTTAGTAGGAAAACCAATGGTTGTTGGGTACCACCATTTATGGAAACACCCAAATATCCAAAAAAAACAAAAAACGTCGAACCTGTAGCCACTGGGACACTGCTTTAGGCTCTAAGCCCGACTCAGGTAAGGTGAAAGCCCAGCTCTTTGGTAGGGATTGAATCGAGCCTGGGCACAATGTGACTTGGCAATGACCGTTGGTGGTTGAACCAATCCATCTGGAGAATTTGCTTGTCAAATTGGATCATTTCCCCCCAATTTTCGGGATGGAAACTAAAAAATATTTGAGTTGCCACCACCTAGAAACATAAAAAACATTTGCTGTCACCTTGCTGTTGTGATTGCTTTTTTGGACTGACTGAAAGTCGGTTCCAATCACAACCGAACAACCGAACAGCTGATGTACCGACTTCCTTCGAAATTCTTGGAACCGAGCTTTCCCTCCAAGCTGTTAAGGATGCCAATTTAGGGCCGCCGTGGCATTGGAGTTGTCCTGTCGCCCAAGAAAAAAGACACACTGCGGGCAAGCACAGCACTAAGTAGCGAACAAAAAACTGCTATGAGCAGCTCATGTGGTGCTCACGTGCTGATTTGCGAGAGCATAGGATTCACATGTCTTGTTGTAGGCATTTCATGGTCTAAGCTTCAGAAGCTGCTTCTTCTTAACTCTGGATGGGCAGAACCTATCATCGGACTGGCCTAGCTTCTCCATATTGCGCTGGCGGACGACAATCTCCCGTGACCTGCCCAAGTTTAAGCCAAAAGTTAGGCGCTCTTGCAACTCATCCACCCATGGCCTCGACCCAGTTGAGGATGAGGATGTCAAGGTCGACCCAGTTGAGGTGTTCGCTGCAACCTCTTGCTTGGCTCCTGTCAGAGGAATCAACTTGTGGCAATTGTCTGCACTTGGTGTGGCTGTCATACCCTACATTGAACAAGAGGACACCGCGACCCGTAGGTGAAGATCCACATATCAACTATGACTCATGACACATCATCCAGGGCGTCCTTCCGGATGCCCATCACTGCCTTTCAATATGACTCTCGCAGCTGCTTTAGCTCCGATGTTGTGAACAGCTTGAGCTTTTGCTGGGGAAGGAGAGGATCGAGTGATGGAGTCAACAAGTGGAGCCAAACTGCTGGCAGGTGCTGTGGGTGCAGTTGGAGGAGCTTGTGCACAGGCGGCTGTGGGAGGATGGGGAGCAGCCTCCTCTGCAACTTGGAATTGAACCTGCCTAGGTTGAGCTTTGGCTGCAGCTGGGGCTGGGGCACCAGGCGCAGTGGCAGCTGACACAGTAGCAGCTGGAGTTTCTGTGAGGGCTGCCTTCTCTGCAACTTGAACTTGAACCTGCTTCGGCTGAGCTTTGGCTGCAACTGGGGCAGCTGGGGCAGCTGACGCAGTGGCAGCTGGAGTTTCTGTGAGGGCTGCCTTCTCTGCAACTTGAACTTGAACCTGCTTCGGCTGAGCTTTGGCTGCAACTGGGGCAGCTGGGGCAGCTGACGCAGTGGCAGCTGGAGTTTCTGTGAGGGCTGCCTTCTCTGCAACTTGAACTTGAACCTGCTTCGGCTGAGCTTTGGCTGCAACTGGGGCAGCTGGGGCAGCTGACGCAGTGGCAGCTGGAGTTTCTGTGAGGGCTGCCTTCTCTGCAACTTGAACTTGAACCTGCTTCGGCNCTTCGGCTGAGCGTTTGGCGTGCAACTGGGGCAGCTGGGGCAGCTGACGCAGTGGCAGCCGGAGTTTCTGTGAGGGCTGCCTTCTCTGCAACTTGAACTTGAACCTGCTTCGGCTGAGCTTTGGCTGCAACTGGGGCAGCTGGGGCAGCTGACGCAGTGGCAGCTGGAGTTTCTGTGAGGGCTGCCTTCTCTGCAACTTGAACTTGAACCTGCTTCGGCTGAGCTTTGGCTGCAACTGGGGCTGGGGCAGTGGCAGCCGACATAGTTGCGGCTGACACGTCAGCAGCTGAAGTTTCTGGGAGGGCTGCCTTCTCTGCAACTTGAACTTGAACCTGCTTCTGCTGAGCTTTGGGCACAGCACCTTTGGGTGGCGGAGGAGGTAGCGGGGGAGGCGGTGTCTGAGGTTGTGCCAACGGCACCGGCTGTGCAGGTGCTCCTTTGGCCTTACCCAAGGGCGGTTTCGCTACTCGCGGCGGAGCTTTCATGGAAACTTTCTCCATGCCACGGCGGAAACCAAGCGGTCTGCCGACAGGGGCCGTCGCCTTCAGTGACAACTTCAATGGGGAGGTTCCATCATCTTCCTCTGGCGGGGCTCGGGGCGGCTCTGGAACTTCGGAATCAGAATGACCGCCAGCATCGTGGCCAACATCTTGTTGCGAGGACGAGGGATTGCACGATGATTGAATGACTGCTGGCTCTTCCTGCTCTAACCCTTGCAACCTTGCCAGCTCCTCAATCCGCAAAATCTGAGCCAGTTCAGTGGCCATTTCGCAGCTGGGAAGCCTGCTGCCACCAGGGACCTCGCCAGCGGCCTCATGCTGGGCTTCGGTTGGGGCTACACTTTCATCAACGTTCTCGTCGCCAATCTTCTCAGGCCCTGCAACCACTTGCTCAACAGTCTCTGCACTGATAGGCCTTTTCCCAACCTCTGCGACTTCCTGCAGGAGGGATGCTGCAATGGAGGGAACTGCTACGGCAACTGCCTCAACATGAGCCGGATCTGCACTGCATGATGGAATGGCTGAAGCACCAGATGCCTCAAGTTGACCAGCCTCAGCCGAAGTGGCCGTGTCATTCATGTTCTCCGCAGCGATCTCAGCTGGTTCTAGAATCACATCCGCAGGTTTTACTGGGGCGGAAGCTTCAGCTCCCACGGCTTCCCCGCGTTCCGTTGCGACTTTGTCGGTTGCAAATGCGTCGGTTGGAGCTGTAACTGTTGATACCTTCGCACGCGTTCGTGAGGTGCTTCTGCTTCCTCGCAGCGGAGTCTTTGGGTCACCGTCACGTTGGGGCTTCACACGTACCAAAGATTTAGGCCTCAGGACTTTCCATAACAAATCATACAACACAAAGGCCATTAACACCATTAACATCAATCTACCCCTGCTTCTTATTCTGTGTTGATGATTCTGTGCTGATCCACTGGGGAATAAGACAATTAAGAAACCAATAAAGGAACCCCAAACAATACTGACAAAACTCAAGAGACTTTAGGATTGAAAGCTGAACTTGCTGGGTCACTTGAAGCATCTCTAAGTCCAACACCTGGGAGCACCGGCCTTGGCCTTCCGAACTCCGCTAGCTGCTCCTTCTTTCGCAACACAAATCAACAGCACGATTTACAAAATCCTGTAATCTCCGAGAAGAAAACACTTCTGGACTCATGTGGTTTTCAAGTCTCATCATTTTGAATTGATGAATCTTCAGGAAAAAAGACTCATCTTCACATATCATCCACCTCTTTTTGTATCCAAGTCTCTACTACTACGTAGGCAACTTCCATCGTTTAGGACAGGGCGACCTCGCCAGTGTTCACCGACCTCTAAGTCAACTTCTGCCTTAGTCGAATGGTGAGTAAGGATCTACCAAACCAAGAGACATCAAAAGTAAAACTAAAGGCTATGTTCAATCAACGCCTGATCTGTGTCTCAGTCTGTAAGTCTTTCAAAATTTAAGTCTAATATCTCTCCCTCTATCTCACCTCATCTCAATCTTATTTTCTGCTTCATCATCTTATGCAGGTTTACAAGTATGCAAGTATGTAAAACTACTGTAATTCTAACTTGCAATTACTGTAAAATAATCAAATCAAATCCTCAACAAAAATCATCCAACAACAAAAAAATCCTCGACAGATCCAAGGCACTAAGTTGGGTGCCTGGCATCTCCAACTCGCAGCTTCTAAATCCACATCCCATGCCTCCGCGGCCCCACTGCGGCTGGGCTCATCCGCCAGATGGGAGCGGAACACGGCAGCAGCCGCCCTGGTGAAGTGGTCCAGCACACCGAACATGGCATGGAGCAGAAAACCCCAAGCAGCACGAAGTCGTCACTAAGTTGAATCCTTTTTCACACATTTTTTGAGGCTTAAAAGCTTGAAAATTGAGAAATTTTCAGTGCAATCTGCCTGTAAGGTTTTTGTAGCATATCAATTGAAATATTCGCAAGGGGTCTGTGATGATATGTCCAAATCTCCAAATGTGCGGTCCTGCTGCTCACTTTTGGGGAATGCAATTGCTCATGTCTTCACTTTGGCAAGCATTCTCAATACTTAATTGCCAGCTTCTGAGCCACAGCTGAAGTGTGTCTGTGTGTCAGCTGCCATCCTTCAAACCAACCCGCGCAGCAAGATCCAAATGCATGAGTGTCAGGCAGGCACCCTTCTCTTTTCCACCCCCGATGAGTCGGTTCCGTGCGCAACTACGTGAGACGAAAAGTGCGCAGCAGAAACCCAATGGCTTGGCCACACATCGAGTAGAAAGGTGAGCCAGATCAGCTGATCAGCTTAGGGTGAGGCAAAAGGAAGAGCGTAACACGACGCTTGTATCTATAATAATTTATCTAGATATGAATATCATCTGTATGTATATGCATCACGATAAACTTAATCATCTATTAGCATACAGTCATACAGTATCATGCAAATATCATGTGTAAAGTATCAATATTTATGTATATTTGCACACACACACACACACACACACATATATATATATATATATATAAATATCTATGTATATATATATATCATATATGTATATATATGTATATAGAGTTATATACATATGTTTTTTTTGTACATAACATCGCAGGCACGATAGCAAAGGCGTGGGAAATCAAGGGTCAAAGCTTTGCGTATGGCTTGGCTCATCCACCGTTCACCTTGCTGTCCAGCAGCTACCATGCAGCATCTACCAGCGCATCATCGGGGCTGCTTCTCCACAACAAAGGCATGATAGCCCATCCCCTGGTGACCAACAAACTCTACAAACACTTGAGTCACTTGAGTCATTTCATTCCCGCAGAAAATCATTCGAAATCTTTACCAAAAGAACCGACCAATAAATTTGTGCCAACATGACCCACAAACCTTCTTGATACGAAGGGAAGGGGCACGGGGAAAAGGTGCAAGACCTCGCCTGTCGAGGGAAGCGGGCCTTGACGGTCTCCCCAACAACATCCTGAGCCAATCTGCTTCCAACATCAGAAAAAATTCTACAGGATTCTGGTTGGTTCATAGGGATTTCCACAAGGAAATACAATCATCTTTCTAAATAGGCTGGAACAAGTACAATCCCCTTTGTACATGAAACAACCAATGCTTGTATGGCTCAAATGGTATGGTGTGGTACGATTTGTGGTTCATCATTTTGAGTGACGGTCTGCACCAGCTCATCCCACTCTAAGACTCCAGCGATATGATTCCCAGTGTGGGCACGCAAAAAAATGGTGTCACCAACAACCTCATGTTGGTTCAATTGAGATTTCAATGGACCCGCAACACCTACCGTAATACTTCTTGACTCATATCCGAAACAGCCTGGGAAGCTGCACGATAGGATGGGCCATGGGCCCACTCCGTTCGCTCCGTTCGATGACAAGTTCTTGACGTGGCCCTCGTTGTCCATTCAAACAGCTCACCTGAGGCTGTGTGAAGAGTCGCAACACTCAACGGCAAGAATTGACTTTGGAGCCCCCTCCTCGTCATCATTCACTGCTAAACGGAAGCCATTGCTGTTGGTCAAGAAGATCCTCAGGGATGATGCCATGGGCAAACAAAGACTCTGTGGACCGTTTTCACGGGGCCTGTCTCCATGGTAGATGTCTCCCACAGAGCGTTTCTCAATCTTGAAGGCTTCTGCGGAAGCCTTCTGCAAAAGACTCATCAGCATTTTCACAACGTCTGGCAAATCCAGAACTCACTTCATATCACCTTTTTTTCTCTCCCAGATGCACATCAAATTTTTCAATAAGATCAGACTTAGGACAGCCTTCCGGGACTGTCGTGCTCCGACTTGAAAATCCCGGACCTCGGGATAACCCCGAGAAACGCCCACAAACGAAATGGGAACATCCATGAAACTCAGTGCCGGACTCCCAGGAAATTGCCATTATACGCCCTTGGAGCGAAAAAAACGAGTTGGTTTCTGTCAATGGCAAGCGGCAAGTCAAAAGCTGGGAAGTGAGAAAGATGAATGGCATGCCATTTCCTACCAAAAAGGTTCAGCGGCTTGTTTTTTTTCAACTTTCTGGGCAATTTCAATGGCAAAAATGTGTTATAGGAGATTTTTTCTTCATCCATCCCATGAACCTAAAATAACAAGAAGGGATGTCTACATCACTTCAACTCTCAGGCCGCACCAGCTCATGAGGGAAATTGCAAAGATTCTGGAGGAAAAAAAAACGCTCTGACCCAGCGGGACTCATTGGTACCGGGGGAAAAACTTTTGAGTTCACACCACCATTCAAACTAAAGCAACGAACTTCCCATTTCCGGCCTCAAGAAAATGGTGTCGCCTGGTTTGACGACTAAATTGGCAGAAGCGGGGCCAGCACTGGCCACGTCTCCACCTGGCAAGGACAGCCAAGCTACCGAAATCAATCCAGAGACGTAAGTTCCAAATAATTCCCACCTGGTCCACCCCATGTTCTCCACTCCCGCGCTGCAAGGACCTGTTGGGAAAATAAAGAGTGGTGGATGAATTTTTCAAGCGACATGGTCAAATTGAGATGCTGTATGGACATGCTTGGAGACAGTCACAACACGCCTACCGAATTCAACACATGAGGTGTTTTGCTGTCAGGGGCCACACTTCTGCAGTCACTTCAGACGCGGAAACTGTGCCCACGCACGCCATGACAACTAGGAGACTCATTTTCCGAAGCAAGGTCGGGGTATTTTGTCAGATGCAATGGATAAACCCTTACAAATTATCATTCATCCCTGGCAATAAATCTTTTGATTCTGCCATTGCACCACCACTATACCCTCAATGATCACACGTTATTGATGTGTCTCGTCTTGAACCATGAAATGATGCTTTTGAGACAAGCAATCCGGGGTGTTCAAACAATCGTTCGGTGAACTTTCTCGCAGGGGAAACCACACTAGTCGAACCGCACACGTTTTGATGGATTCATCGACTTCAAACAAAAAACGTTTTGTCGAGCTGGGCACGGAACAAACACGCAACATGGAAATGAACCAACCCCACCCAATTAAAGTCCAAACGTAAAAATTGTTCTTAGAGAAAATGCGCGAAAACGAAACAGGCCCATGAGTCTTGGAGTATGTAGGACCCCTGTCAAAAATAAAGTTTTGACAAATTGATCTTTAACGGTTGCGATCCTTCCACATTGCGCCCATAAAACTGGGAGACAAACATCGAACCTGTTAATGTTATTTTTTGGGGGGTATAACTTTGAACACCACAGCAATTTTGGGATTGTCCTGAGCCATTGTCAGGATCCCACACTAGAAGAAGCAAACAAATCAAAAAAATAACGGACACCTTGCTCATGATCCCAGAATCTGATGTTTTTTTTCGTCCATTTTTTGTACAACGCTTGAAAATTAAAATAATCATTACAACCCAAAATGGCACATACGCAGGTTGATTGTTTTGCGAAACTGCAGCCGTTGTTTACTTGGCGTGTCATCGTAGCACAATTACCAGGTGGTTGCATTCTGCGAAGGCAAAAAAAAATGAATTGTTTTCGGTACCTAAGGAACCTGAACGTGTTTCGCGGAAAACAGTCCAAAATTTGTGACGAAGTAAATGCGGAGGAAAGTCGTTGTTTCCGTGCTCTACCGGCCCTTTTTCTCCATGGCGAGGACCACGAACCTGCACCGTCTGGGACGGAGAAGCTCTGAGTATGTTCGCTCCTTGGATATGCGTACGTCCTGGAGCAATGCTCCTGCGTATTGGCCGGCGCGTTCGGCGCTGGCTGGATGAGGTCAAAGGAGATTTTTGTCTTCCCACCGTCAAGAACAACCAACGGATTTGCCCCTCAGAAAGTCAGAGGTTCCCATGCCCAAAAGAATTGGGACGAAAAGTATGAAATTATGAATAACCTGCGAAACCAACGCGGCTACTTTAGACAAAATTTCACGAATCCATCCGCCTCCATCATCCACCGGTCAGCATTTGCGCCACATATCCTTCCAATGACACCAAGAATTTTCGAGAAAGTTACTCGAATTTGGTAGCGCAATTATGATGAGGAGGTGTTGGCAGAAGTGTCCTCCATGCCATGCGACATCATCATGTTCAGCCGGACGAGGAGTTACATGAGATTGTTGAACTTGATGATGGCGTTGGATCGCAGCAAGGGTCGCTATTCTGATGCATGTTCGACACAAGAAATGGGCAAAGCGAAATGTTGTTCTGTCAGAATGAGCATTGTATGTAGGTGTACAAATTGGCCAAAAACAACCAAATCATCGCAGCACATGCGCCACATGCAGGTTATTCAGAGCAGGACTTTGCGACAATTACATGGTGCATTCCATGGTGCTTACGAAAATGGTGGACATGTAATCTTTGGAGGCGATTTGAATTTGCAAATTGATGTTGGCAAACGTGGTGCGCAGTTTGCAAGTTTATGTTCTGAAATTGGGCTGGTAATCGCAAACGATGATGATCACCATGATCCGTCAGTGGACACGTGGACTTTCTGCAACTCCATGGGCACAAAACGATGTATTGATTTCATTGGTTCTTCAAGATCGCTGCGTTGTTGGGTTCTAGTGCCACAGATTCGCTGGATTTAGGATCAAACCATAGAGCGGTGCGTGCGACATACCCCATTGAAAATGGCGTGCATCGAGTGATCAGGGGTTGGAACCCCATATTGGATTCTTGCAGATGTCCGACTTCATATCATGAAATGCTACATGCTGAGCTTGTATGGCGAAACAAATGCGCTGATTCGAACGGCATAGTTGCGGAATGTTTTGTTTATGGGCGTCTCGAACTGCATGAGCATGTATTTCGATTACTTAATCAACGTGGTGTGCGACAATGAAATGTCTTGCCCGATTCTTTTCAACTCAGTGTTGGAACATGCGATGCGGAAATGGAAATTGAAATTGATAAATGAAAGCTTGAAGCTGGGACAAGACATTAGGCTAACGATGGTCAATGGTCAATGGTCAACCCTGTATGCCCCATTGGGCAGCCTGTTTCAGGCACAGGCGAAATGTGAAACAATTTCATATATACATTACCGTTTGCAGGAATGTAAAAATTCAGGAAGCATTGACGACCATAAATCCTGATCCATGGCAGCTACTTCCCATGAAGGTAAGCCCTTCAGGCGGCAAAAATTTCCAATGATGCTGTCCCAAGAGTTTTTCGGGCGTCCAACCCGTTTCCGCCCACAAGGGTTCCAATGCAAAACCCGCTTGAGCCACCGGTGGTCTGGCAGCAATCCAAAATAATGGGCCAAATTCCAATGGTGTTGTAAGCACATTTCAGACCAAGGTTTGCATTTCAATTGTCACATTAGGCTAACGAACTTGCGGTATGCTGACGACTTCGTGATATTAGCCACATCTCCGGAACACTCAGTCTTCATGGTTGCAACAGTATGAGCAAATTTCATCAGCACAAATTGATATTGTTGAACCAACACGTCTTTCTGAAATTGAAGTTGAAATTACTTGAGGCAACTGTTTTCCCGATTGCTATGTTTGGTTTGGCTTTGCTGCCGCTGGCGCAAAGATATTTGCACAAATTGGACGTGGTACAACGACAGATGCTGAGGTCTTGTTGGGTTCGCATACCTGCTGAAACTTCCGAAATCACAATGCGGAGAAGGAACCAAAGAATGGAACACGCTGCGTCTTTACACGCATTGCCGTCGCCGAGCAATCAATGTTTTGTAAAACAGTACCGTTTGGCAACTAAGATTGCCTCAAATCAGGTGTCCTGGGCCTGGGCTGCTTGGATGCCTCTCAGTGATTGGGTGCATAAATTTCCATCCGCACCATCCAGGAACAGAGGCGGACGTGGATGGCACTCGCTTCGTGTAGATATTCTGGTGAATTAAATTGGTTGAAGGCAACCCAAAATTGTGACCAATGGTTAACTGCAGTCAGCCTTTTTAAAGTATTGTGAAAGTATGTGACGAACAAAAGGTTCCCCATGTCCTCGTAAGATCGAAATGAGTCGAACGGGCAAGGAAAAAGGAAACACAGAAAGACAGAAAGACAGAAAAACAGAAAGACAGAAAGAAAGAAAGAAAGACAGAAAGACAGAAAGACAGAAAAACAGAAAGACAGAAAGACTGAAAGACAGAAAGACAGAAAGAAAGAAAAAAAGAAAGAAAGAAAGAAAGAAAGAAAGGAAGGAAGGAAGAAAGAAAGAAAGAAAGAAAGACAGAAAAACAGAAAGACAGAAAGAAAGAAAGGGAGGAAAAATTGAAAAATGGAAACAAAGAACCCTTTCAACGATCCTAAAATTAAGTGTCCTTCCCAATCCTAAACAATTGGCGACCGTTGTCACCTTTAAGTATCACATGCAATTTATTTTGCTCGTATGAGTAAACAATTTCCTTAATCCAAAGACCAAATCCGGTTTCATTTTTCCGTTGGTGCCGTTTTCGGCGCTCTTGATTCCCTATCTATGGAATGGTCGGTCCCGATGTGGCGTGCAATTTTGGATTTGTGGCAACCTTTTGATCGTGTTGAAGAGAAGGCGTTGTTTGATGTTTGTTTAGTATGTCGCGGTCTTGGATGATAGCCGGTGGCTGAAACGAGCACTGACATGGAATGCTGGAGGTGGCAGGCGAGGACGATTTTTTGATTTATGGGATGCCCCTGTGCCAAAATTTTGGAGGTGGCAGAACATTGGGAAGTGGCATGTTGCAGCCCAGTACAAAGCTCTCCGGCTGCAGTACCTGCCGGATTGTGTCACACTTACGCATTTACAATATGTTTGTTAGGTCTCACCCCCTGTGCCCTAAATGGGCTGCCGCACCATGGCATACAGGTGCCAAATCAAAAAAAAAAAACAAGGTTGGTACAAGGACAACCATTTTCAGTCAAACGCGGTGTAAAACAAGGAGACTTTCGAAACCCATTGTTAGTATGTGCAGGCGTGGAATACGCGATAAAAAAATGGAAGATTCGTGTTCAACACTGCGGACTTCATTGTGGCGATGATGAGTTGTTACGGAACGTGCGCTACGCGGTGACTTGCTGTTATATGCAAAAATTAACGTTTATCTTGCAAGTATGGCCGAAAGCTTCGTTGAAGAATTGGCCGATGTCGGTTTACACATGTACACTTCCAAGACCCAAATAGTGCCATTGGTGGTGAAATGATTGATAGTGTTGCAGAAAAAAAACGTGCATATTTCGGAAAAAACTGTTTGGTGACATTCGGAATAGGGCGATGGTGGACTTACAACACGGCGGTCCAATCGCTTGGATGAAATTCGACGAGCATAGGGACGCGCTTCTGAATCGGCAAGTGTCTTTAAAATTGCGTTTGAAATTTGTTTTTGTTTCCGTCATTACTCCCACAATTTCATTTCTTTTTTTGACGTGTCAATTCACGTTAAAACAGCTTCAGCAACTCGACGTGGTAAGCGACCATATGTTATCATATTTTACATTCAATTGTTAAATGGGCACCTCTGGTGGGCAGTGATTGGCATGTTTGATGCCCAACAAAAAGGAAGGATTTTTTTTTTTCCACGCGCCTTTTTGACCGCTGAATGTTCAGTAGCAAGGACTGTTTTACTGGTCAGTCTCCAGGCATTAGGCACGATGCTAGCCATTTATATACTGGCGGCTCCCGGATGTGCAGAGGAGAGGGCCAAGTCCAAGCCGGTCTCCTGAGGAAGGGGCTGGAAGTCTGGTGTCGTGGGGGGGGCTGGTGCCCTCAGCGAGGATCTCACTGATGGAAGGGGTGTTGCCTTCGAGGTTGTGGCAGCCAGATACGTCTTGGTCAAGAGGGATGCTGCGAAGGCATGCATGGCCGCATGCGTGAGGGAAACTTCACAAATGCAGGTCAGGTCAGGTCAGGTCAGGTCAGCTTCCACGCCCTGATAGCAGCCCTATGTTAGGGCGCAAGCAACTTTATACAAAAAGAAATACCATCACTACCTGCCCGTTATGAAGGCCACGAACTCTGATTCGAAACGATGCCAGGTTTCAGTCGATGTTTCTTTCCAATCACCGAGTTGTTTCCAGCGGAAAAAGCACGTACTTTCTCATCCCAAGCAAAAGGAGGTCAGCCACATCGCCTGCTGTTGAGTGGCCTCCAGTCCAAACAGCGTCGCAACCATCTTTGCGGAGGCAACGTTTTGATGTATGCAGCAAATTTCTAATACTTAATTGTGACCACCGCTGACCATGGCAAAAATGCAAAGTGATGTATACCACAGTGTCTATGCGTGCGTGCCACGAGTGCAGAATCACATGCCAAGGCGCCGACCAATCAATTCCCACAAGCGAAATAATCATGCGACGCAGCATTTTTCGCATTTCAATGTCGTACCTTCGCACGTCCCTTGGGTATAGTTTTCGGTGACCGGTTGCAAAACAGGCGAATGTAGTGATAACAGCATTGAAATATTTCAGGCGTAAACCCAGCGGAATGTTCTTGTCGCACAACATCCAGTTGTGCACGAACCATGCCCGAGCAACGCTTTGCAAATGATGTCCCACTGACACCTGATGAACGTGAATTTATTGCTTGCCTGCGCCTGGCTTTGGCATGCAGGTCTCACTCACTCATTCTTTGCCTTTGATTAAAAGTGAGTGGTATCCCTACCAAACGTGGGAAGTGAATTATCGCGTATAACCTCGCAGACGAATTCGCCTCCCAGCGAAATGTAACAAAACATGAATGGACTTTGATCCTGTATGCCGAGCGGCGGCCCATTTAGGGCACCTTCACTTTTCATGACAAGTTTTGCACAATGATGTTTTTGTTTTTTTTTGCGCGGAGTCTGGTTGGAGCGGTATTTTTGGCCAGCGTCCAGGCATGCGCCATTTGTATACCGGGGAGAGGACTTGCTGGCACGGGAGGCCAATTTCTCGCATTTTTGGAATTCGATGCTGCACCAATTTCTCGCATTCAATTTGCCCAACTTTATGTGACCTGCCTATATGGAGTTTAGGAATACGTTTATTCCTCTTGCCCCTCTGAAATAAGCTGCCCGATGCGGCATGCAGGGTTGACCGTTGACCGTTGGGCAACGATCTACCAATCACTTTTTACATTTCAAAGCCTCGCATCAGTTACACATAGGCATGAGACACAGACGCTCCATTGGCGCTGGGCGAAACAACAGGATCGTGCCAAGATCTTCCATTGTTTCAAGTTTGAAAAGAAGGCCTCGTCAAGGTCAGCACCCCCGTGCCTTTCTGGTTGCCAAGCCAATACCGTTTTGATCCGACGATGCCCAGATAATGTCCAAAATATTGTGCCAAATTCCAATGGCGTTCAAAACAAATTTCCGATCATGATTTGGATGCTGTCTGCCAAGTGTGAAGAACTTCATGCCGGCAATGTCCAATCCATGTTGCGAGCAGGCCCCACTACTGACCGGAGAAGTCGGCGATATGCAACATTTATATTGTGTAAATCATTCCAGTATACGGTTCCGTGTCCTGCTGCAAAACGCGCAATGGGAGAAATGACGCGATCAAAATATTGGACTGTCTGACGCGAAATGACCCGAAGGTTTCGAAGATTGTTCTCGAAATCAAAAGCATTCAACCTCCATGAGCACCTGCCAGCGAGGTCCATGCTGATGGCACGGCCGTGGTGTCGTGGATTGGGACCGACAACCGGCAGAGTTATTTGTTCTGCCGGAATGAAATGTGGCCTCCGTCCCATATACACGGTCCGCCCCTTGGCTGAAATGCTGTCGCTGCGAACCTTCCCAGTAACATTGCCTAATCCAAACGATCGATTTCGTACATGAGGATCGTCAAAATAATGGTGGCTACAAGGCTTGAAATCCGCGTTTCGGCGAGCTACAGGAAGATTCGGAAACTGGCCGGGGCGTGCGGCAATTCCAACTTCCAAACACAGTTTGACATTTATATCCTCGAAGGTTGTGTTGTTTCAAGGCTGTTGAATTAGCTGCACACATCATGGTTGACTACCTTCGCTTTCAACCCCCTTCTTATTGCATCAATCTACTGCAGCGCTTTCTGACATAGATGTTCGCTGAAAATGCACTTTTCAACCGCGAAGTTTTGCTCTGCAAGGCCTTTCGAGCCCCACACCTACGGAGCCATCCGAAAAGAAACCGTGAACTTCCGAACGCATGGTCACAGCGCACGCGGTAAACGATCGAGCTAATGAATGGCAAAATGTATGCATCTAAAAATGAGGTGAGTTGACCGGAAACCCCTGCGCATACAGCTGTAAATTAAAAATGGGTAGTCGGCCGGGAAGGTGGACTGCGAAGGCGGCACACGAATACGAGCACGGAAAATGGTTTCACGGTTTCACCAAAGAACTATCGTTTCCTTGCAAGCTTGCGGGACGGTATAGCTGAATCACATGCGGGTCTTTAGCCGTTAAATGAATTTCGCGAGTTGCGGCACCGATTTTTTTCTCTACATCCGCGTTTTGTGGATGTGCCCAATCTTCACGGAGCGCTGGGCGTTTCGCATAAGGGGTCGATTTCCATCCATGTCCGCATCGTTGGTTCAAGCATCCGCTGTTTCAGCGCTCCGATGGGCCGCCTATCATCGAGCCTGCTTCTCTACCAGCCCAATGGTCCTGCATGGCTCGAGCCGAAGGGTCTCGGTGTTGAAGCACGTCTTCAGCCTGGTCGATGGGTCCGGTTGTCTGTGGCAAACGTTCGGAAGTCGCCCAGATAGGATTGTCTTTGATACTAACCAAATAATGCTTGCAGCATGCACGACCTTGAGATGCAAGAAGGCTACATGCCAACATAAGTTCGGGAAGCGATGCCGCCAATGTGCGAGCACGGTACACAAGCCGAAATGGATGAAAATTTACCGCTGTGGTGAATCAAATTCCAGAAGCCTTTGCCGCGTAAGCCATCGTGGGTGAAATGAGGGAAGGCCACCCGGCAATGAGGGAAGGCATTGGTCTGTGCCACGTCAGAGGTGGGATTTGTAATTTTGCTGGGGTACTTCTCACGCAATGATTCCGCTTCTTCTTTCTTGTCCCAAGTCTCCATGGACGAAATCTAGCTAGACTAGGAGAGGCGTAGGGTGCAAGCAGCAAACTAGTAACCTTGAAATCATCTTTTGCTGTTTGTCAAAGGCTCATGATGACCCATGCTGATTGTATGTTCACTTGAAGCTCACTTGCAGGGCAAATTCGACATCAGCATCGAAAGCGCCAGCATTTGGAACCAGATCTCTGAAGTGGTTGTCAGGATGTATGCCTTAAACATCTTTGACAATAACATGTAACGTCCCCAATTCCACATGAGCAACCTCATTCATGGAAGGATCAGTTTGCTGAGCATGATGTTGTCTACATTTTTCATCAAACATCGCCTGATACTTGGAATCCAATTTTTTCTTCAGCCCCGAGTGGCATGAGATCCCACACACTTGGAACTTGCAAGGTCACTGCTGGACAGAGCTGGCGCGAATGAAACCCTCGCACATATGCGTAATAATACAAGACGCACGGTTCTTCAACCGATACCTTACGGGCATGATTCAAAATTTTGCTACCTAAGCAACCGTTGGGTTTGCGACAAAGGCTGTCATCTTTTCAGGCCTGGTTGACTTCTACCATGCCATTCTTATATGATCAAATGATCAACTGCTTGTGTTGGAGTTTGTCATGGACTATGTCGTTGCTTGATTGATGCTTGGTGTCTTGTAGCAATAACCGCAAATGCTTCGCATCTTGGAAACCTGCCAAAACCCGAGTGTCTGCATAACTTGAATACAAAGGTTGGCGGTGTTATTGTTATTCCTTAAATATCAGGAAACTTATTTGTCCCCGAGTTGCTGACGCTACAAAAAAAAAATGCCGCTTACGGTTTGCCATTTGTCAAATCCGGTTACACACGGAATACTACGAATTTGATTTTATATTTTACGGGTTGTCAAAATACCTGCCAAAATCTGGTGCGAGTTTAATTCATCAGATTTTTGCTGCCTTCACAATACAACACATGCAGAAACCTTCTTATCTTGAATGATTTTCTAAATGTCAATTGCTTTGCAAAAGAAAATGTGTTTGTTCGTTTTGTTTCCCGTTGCAAGCGTCGTTTATGTGCAAAGGGGTCTTCCAAATTGCCTCACTTGCAAAATCCGATTCCTTGGCTACCTTGCAATTTACCATCATCACTTAAACTCATGTTTCAACACTCTGCAAGGATTGTGAAACTTACACCGGGAACTTTCTGAAATACAAAATGGTATGAACTGCATGGAATACATGAGTGAAAATTGAAGTATGCGGTATTTTGATATGGCAAGTCATGCCTTACACATTGCCATGCCTGAAAATCACTTCATTCAGCGCCTACTTGACACTGTGTTGGCACACAACCTCCCGGCTTCGCCATCCCAAGGCCAATTCACAGGTACATGAGAGAGGGTGAAACAAAAGCCAGCAGGAACCGAGTCACATCATCGCAAAAAACAAGAACCAAAAAGCAAAAACGCCACAAAACCACAAAAGACCCCACACAAGCAACACAAACAACACCCAAGGCCTAGCCAGAAGGCAGCGATGAGAAAGTGAAACGGTGAAACATCCCGGCTCCCATTGTCCTCTTCTCCAGCAAAAAGGGTGACGTCGCCGATGCATCAGATCTCATCAGCGTAGTTGGAGAAAGAGAAAAGAAATTTCCCTTCACATCACGCACGAATCCCAAGTGTTCATTCTTCCCAGATGAAGGTCCAGGCAGCAAAGTCAGGCATACGACTTGTCAAAGTACATCACTGCAGCCAGCATCTTTCTCTATGAGACTCACAAGTGAAGTAAGTCCCTGATAGTGTAGTCCAATAAAATCCGCCCCAGTGCATCAAAGTCTTCCAAAGGCTTCTTGCCTGAACCTGCTTATGAAAGTTAGTAGGGTCCACCTTCCTCATATAATCAGGCTCCATCGAGGAAATATCAGGCCAGTTCTGGGGGAGCTCGGCAGGAAAACAGACACCTGAATCTTCTCCTGAAAGCGAATGAATTTGAAAAGTACAACATCGCTTCTCCGCACATCACAACAACAACAACAACAACAACAACAACAACAACAACAACAACAACAACAACAACAACAACAACCATATGTCAAAAAAAATATACAACTTGAATCCTCAGAGAAGGATGATGCTCAAAAGTAGAATTTATTGCATGTTGTTTCAACGCAAATTCTCCGCAATTATCACAAAAACAAAGGAGCTTGACAAACCCACGAACCGGAATTCAGAGTTGAAATGTCGTTTTTCTTTCGATCACCAATGTGCAGCTGCAAACTGACTTGTGCAACAACCAGCCATGAATCGTCGAGCAGGAAGCGGCACAGAGATGATGGTGGATCCATATTTTTTCTTTCCTGTCTGGCTGCGCCCGCTTTCTAGGATGGAAATGTGAACAGTAAGAAATGGTAGTGTCATGCCCAAAGACACATGCAAGTGAACGAACCGTTCTTAAATTCATGGTGAACTCGGTAATCTGGCAAGCACAACAAGAACCCAAACAAAACAAAAACTAAAACATCAAGGAAACCAACAAAAACAAGCAAACACCCACAACCTCCAACCAACAAAGCAAAACCCGAAAGAACGAGCATTTTTTTGCTGTACGCTGCTTGTCCGCCACCTAGGTCGCGGGCGGAGCCCTTCAGTCAGCGAAGTAGGTGAAAAGACGGACTTACCAACTTTTCATAATAATGCAAAACAAAACACACAAATTAAGCAACAATGCAAACAAACTACAAAAGACACAAATTAAGCAACAATGCAAACAAACTAATTAACGCCGAGGTCGAGTTGAGTCACAGACCGAGAACCTGGCGGATACAGTCGATTTATGGCGCCGTACCCGTCCGTTGCACAGTTGTCATGGGGTTTCGAGATCAACGCAATCGACGTAATACTAAAATTGGAAACGGAAAGAGTGCAACCTGCAGTCTGGTGAGACAATCCGGCGAGGGGAACTACCGCATGCCTGTTGGTTGGAGAGCGCAATTTTTTTTGCTGGCAGCTGCTTGGGTGTCCCGGGCGGAGCGCCCTTCAGTCAGCTAAACAAAGGTGATAGGCAGTTGGTTTTTTATATCCAATGATTTAGCGACACTTTTTATCCGTTAGTAGCTGACATAAGGGCGACCGTCCGGACAACGGAGACGTTGAGCCATGCAGCATTCAGAAAAAAAACGGGTGTTAAAGACGCTATGGCCATAATCACCAAATGATGCCATACCAAATGCAAATATTGCCTTTCCCTTTTTGACATCATCTAACTGTGCACAACACCATGACCATCGCTGAACCCACAATTCAATTAACTCGAAATAAAACTTACACAGGTGCCGCCTATGAAACTCTTTTCCAGCTAGCATCAAACTAAACCTTTGTTCGTTCATGAAGAGCTTGTTCTTCAGTCCTATCCAATCTCTTGTAGTGGATTTCCTGGCATTAAACTTGATTAGCCACTCGGCATTTTGATCGGTAGGTTGTTCCTGATGATCGCCCCATTCTTGTTCGTGGAATTGCAAACGCAACAATGCGAGATCAAAGCTCTTCATCTTTAAGATCATAAAAGCAGACGTCTTCTCGGATGCTGGTTGAAAGTGTTATGCAAGATCATCATACAACCGAGAGAAGAGATTGGAAATATGCCTGAGTCTAGCTAGCGTGAGCCAATAAACATTGACTCGGACATGTAGAACAAGGTAGGAACAGCGCCTCTGACAACACCTTTCTCCCACCTAGCAGAGTGTCTTAAAACGGATAGTAGAAGCATCTACATAGCAGAAACTGCAAAAATAGGTCCATCCTGCCAAGGTGTACGTGAACAACGAGTGAAAAGAGAAACTGCATGCTGCACCAAACAATGAGTTTCTCCTTCTGTGGCTTCCTAGAAGTTCACCAGGAAGCGGATCTTCACCTTATCATTTTCGATCTTGCTCATTGAGACCTAACAGGCCACTTCTAATTCATTATCTTTGTTTAGCTGGTCCGAGCTACCAAAAATTTTTTGACAGAGTGAAGGCCCGCTAAATCAAAACCGGTTGCACTTTGTCGTTTCGACAGAATGCAACTCCGGACCTGCTCGAATCCTTTCCGCTTCCATCGCTGCTCCCATCATCGAGCAGCGAGCAAAACCTCGATCAGGCTCAAGACTATCGTCAATCCGTCATCACCGCCGACGATCAGTCTTCGCAAACTGGCACCCGCCGACATCGAGTGCGTCCGGTTGCTAAACAACCCGATGATACTCAGTGCAACCTTTTCAGCAACAACACTCTTTCCAAACCCACACTTTACATTGACAATCTCTATAATAGCTTGCCGAGCTTTCTACTTTTCTGGCCGGTCAAGCTTCCCTCAAAACCTACAACGGTATTGATGTGATCGCCCCACTAGTTAGGATATTGTGGCCAGCAACACCTTCTCTGTCATCAGCGGTCGTAACCTCCAATCAGAATCATTGTCGAAACTCTCGTTGCTCGGAGATACAGTCCATTAATGGCGACCGTACCCGTCCGTTGTATGAGTGTCAGCAGGTTTCGAGATACCACAGACGGAGAGTACTGGTACTTTTTTTTTGCTGGCGGCTGCTTGGGTTGATCCCGGGCGGAACGCCCTTCAGTCAGCTGAGCAGTGGTGTAAAGGACGCTATGGTCGGATGCACCAAGTTGTAAAGTGTCAAATTAAGACAAAAACATGCAATAAGGCCGTTTGAAGCAACACACAAAACACAAAAACAAAGGGTGAAACAGGAAACCATCCACAAAGAGTGCGAGAACAGCAGAAGAGGGCTCCGTGATGTCCGAAAGACAACCCCTTGCCAGAGAAGGAGGAGCACCAACATAGAAGGAAGATGGCTTTGGTGAAACCAACAGGAAGCACCTATGCCAGAGCCAGTGTGCAAGTCGCATGGAAGTGGAGGATATAGGTTGGTGTTTGCAATGTTGGCCTTTAATTGAGTATTTCGTACGAAATACTGTGCTGAAAGAAGTCAAGTGCGAGGTAAACCCTCCAGCATTGGCTTCTTATAGGCAAAAGTGGTGAAACGTAGTGAAACGTGAAACTGCACCCACCTCAGATTCCGCTCAGTATATCTTGGCTTGAAGCAAAGACAGCGTAGAAAGCCTAGGTAGCAGCCAAAGCGATGCCCAGCCAGGCAGTGGTTGCCACGCTATTCCAGGGGCGGCTCAAAGTGATGGCAGTAAAAGGCCCGGCGCGACGCCAGTCACTAAACAAACATGAAACTATGCAGGGCAAGCGGTGGCGGGGAGGGTATGATGAAAGAGAGAAGGGATGACACAATGGGTGTTAGAAAAAATGAGGGAGAAGTGAATGAGTGGAGTACGGAAGAAGGTACAAAGAGATATTATGGAGAGAGTTTTGATTTTTTTCTTCTTCGAGGAAGCGGTGGGTATAAACTCAAAGTGTGGAGAGTGCCATTGGACAAGGTAGGGTTGGAAGGATGGGGGTCACCAAAAGTAAGGTTTGACAGAGGTAGGAAGATAAAGGGCGATGCGGAGGTGTGTGGAGTGAATGAGTGGTGTGAGAATTGACGAGCGAAGGAGGACGAGCGAAGGAGGACGAGCCGGACAATATGCCACAGGCTGGTTCCACGTAGCCCACCTCTTTTGTGAATTGAAGGGGAAGGAAATACAAATGAGCACAAAAGAGAAGAGTAGAGAGCTTCAAGAAGAGTGAGGTGATGGTAAAAACGCGACCGGAAGTGGTGAGGAGAGTGCCAAGAGACAAACGTGTAGCGGGTGATCTACGGGAGCAATCAACATAGGTGGCAAGAGAATTGTAGGCGGCACATAGGGACGGCGCTCAATGATAGTTGAAGATCATAGGCAACACTAAGCGACAGGCGCCCGACATGGGTGCCACAGATTCCTTTGCATCCATTCATCGACAACTTGGTGCGAACTTACCTTCATTATGTGGTCTGGCGGTGCTTCTCTACATCCTGTTGAAGAACATTTGAGAGGTCGGCCTTCTTGCACTCTGTTCGCTTGGCCGTTCAAGTGGTTTCACCAAGATCTGGGTTGTTAAGTTCCTTGCCTTCTCCGCCCCCATTGCCTCTCAAGGTGTTCATCCAAAG
>DF244202.1:0-24894 GCA_000507305.1 Breviolum minutum Mf 1.05b.01 | reverse complement strand
AATTCTACGAACCTAGCCATGCCCAGGTGTAAGAAGGGGTGGGATAGTCCCTTTAGGGGGGTATAGGACAACCTAAAAACTTGCCCATCTTCAGCCTTAAGATAGATTTTTGGGGTATGATATGTCCATAAATCTGGGTTATAACCCTCAGACCTATGGGGCTATACCCCTCAGGCCTATGGCCCAGAACATGGGCAAGGCCTACTCTAACTCATGTAGTGGCACTCGTGCACATGCTAAGCATATGTACATGTTTGTACTGTATCTATTTTATTACTATATACAGTGTAGTCTGTACACTGATTACGCAGTTGAAAGTCAAGACATAATGTATACTAACAAATACATCAAATACAAATATTGCTTGATTGGGGCGTGTGGTTTACGAGGAAATCAGTGGTCCGTATATGTCCTGACCAAACTCCAACTGTCTCTTTTTGTTTGCCTTTTGAGGAGGGTTGGTCCAAGCGTTCCACCTTTGCTGTTTGCTGTAGGCATCAACAAGTTCGATGCCTTTGAAATGGCCGTCAAACGTGGAAGTGTGCCCATGATTTTGCTTCTGCGCGCTGCTGGGGCACAAGCGACACCAGAAGTGCCTTGTCTGGAAAAATGGTTGCAGGTTGAAGCTCATGCCTATAAAAACATTCACATAAAAACTATCATTTCATCAGTCAGTTGAAGTTGATTGGGAAAAATGCGTTCACGGTGACTAGATGCAACAAACATGATTCAGAGATGATTCTTTTGGAGACAAGTTGGTGGAATGATGAGGCCAATGAACAGGCCAAAAAGTGGGGCGGAGCTGTTTCTCGTGCAGTGCTGGGTAGTTTGGCGTTCAAAAAAGTGATGGACAGCCCGGGCAGGGCAGAAACATGTGTGCAATTTTGGTGGGCAAATAGCATTGAGCTACTGCGTTGATGTGTTTTACAATACTTGCTTTGTATTTCTGTGTGTTTGGTGTCGTAAACATGTTTTACCCAAAAATTCAACACTTCCCAAAACTACAGAAGTAAGCACATCAAACACACCTGCTGTAGTGTTTTGGTTTTACTTATTCACTACATTTAAGGAGAAGAGAAGATCTCCGTTCCTTACCGTGCACCTGACTACTGGACGCATCAAGACGATGGTGTGCCAGTCTTGGAACATTTGGAGGACCTTCCAATCTGCCTAATGTGAGTTGTTTGTATAGTCTTGGATCAACTTGGATCCCCAAACAAATACGATACTTCTTGACACATTGTAGCCATTTGTAAGGGAACCGGTACCAGCCATGGAAGGAGATGGAGGCCTTGCCTTTCTTTCAAGCAGCTTTGACCCAGACCTTCAAGGCGAGGTCATTTGTCAAATCGCTGATAGCTGGGCACAAGCTGAATGACCCATACTCACAGCGATGGGCCCATATGCCATATGCCAATGAAGAAGATAGAAGTTGGTGACAGAAGGTACTCCGGAATTTGCCATTTTAGTTGCAAGTGGGGAAGTTCTCTAAAGAACATGTTGAGGCAGTGCGGACCCGAGATCGCCATGGAAGTGTTCCAAAGCACCTGAAGCTAAAGAAAGCTTATAGGGTGGAGACGCCTGGAAGCAACATTGACATTTTGGAGCATTGTTTGCGCGGATGTTTTGGGATGGTTTGGGATGTTTTCAATGTGACATGTTGCGTTGTGACATGTCGGGTTTTTGTTTTCTAGTTGAAAATTTGAGATGATTGAAATGTGGGGTGTGCTCGGATGTCAAATGTTGAATTGGAAATCTGACCTTTTGAAAGAAGCACCCACCCGTTCTGGGTGAGAAAAAAAAGAGCCTTGCCATTTCATGCTGGTAGTCTCTAACCTTAGCCCAGTATCAATAGTATTACAACCATGCTGCTAGGTGTCCCACGGTGTTTCGTCCGAGTCACATCGTTCCGACATGTCCCCAGGAACTCCAAGCTGTGGCAACGATTTCAAAACGCCTCTGCCGCATTGGAGCAACGGCGTGGATTCTGAGCCAAAGATTGGATTTGGTCATCCATTGAAGATTGGGCATGATCGGTGTGAAAGGTAGATTGGGTAGATGATACCCCCTGTATATCCTTGTGTAAAGAAATACTGTTGGTTGAAAAACATACTTTGTTGGTCTATGCATTTGAGCAGGCGCCAGAAGTTGCATGGTTCATCGTTGATTTGGCACTGAGGATCTAGCTCAACACAGGTCCAATTGTTGGATGGGAACCAAGAGACGGGTCACGTACGAACCAGTCAGCCGGCTTGTGAGGGGGGCAACAGTTGCCTTATTAAGGGTTGAGTTGTTGGCCGAAGAGATGTCATCAAGAAATATGATTAGTTTCATAACTTGGTTCAGGGTGGAAGATCATCCCTCTTTTGGGGCGATAACTTTTCCTTGTTGATGCTATCCTACGTTTGAATTGTATAGGCTGTATAGGTGCAAAATGGTGGATGTATAGTTTAGGTGTGTTGTTCTTGTGTTTTTTGTAATGTTATAGGTTGTTCTTCGCAGATTGGCACAAACATGAGAGCACCTCAAGTTCTGTGTCCAAATGCTTGACGTCCTGGAAGAGTTGGGGGAATAACCATGTGCAGCCATGAAAGCCACCCAAGATATCCCAAAAACATTTGATGGGAAATACATTGCATAGGGCGGAAAGAAAATAAGTCTTCTACAATGATCTTGCCCGACCTCCCCGCAAACGGTAGAGCTGATGTAGGGAGTGATGAACCAAAATCGCCAGGTTGGGGTGCAATTCTTGTCTCGTTGACTCAAAGTCCTAAAGTTTCCACTTTCCCTCATTTCTTGATTTCCGGGAGTCTACCGGTCAGTTCATTCAATCCGGATGGGATTGTCTTTCAGGTAAGAGGGTGGCAGTGTACTGGTACAACCTGCAAGTGAAGGTTATCAATATGTTTGGAATTTTGAAATGCTGTAATTCCTGCCAATGAATGAAGTGTGATATTCTTTTGGTGAACTGTGCATTTTGGAGTGATAGTTCGTGCTTATTTATGTTTCAACTGGGCTAAAACGGACAACTGGAATGACTACGTATGCTCCCGAGACCAGCTCATCTTTCATTGAACGTGAAGCACTTGTCTTACGCAAATCGAGGTGAGCCGTTGGGAAAGCTTTCGGAACGTTTGCGAAGCGATTTGGTGGAGCAACTTGGACCGTTGAACATTGCCATTGAAAGGGTAAGACATGTACACATGTGGTATTAGTAATAAGAACTTGGTAAAAGCGGTTATCCATTTGCTTAGGACACCTAGGCATACTTGTGGAGATTGCGAGAAATTTCGAAATAATAATCGCAGATCCATGATGGAGCCTGAGGATTTAGATGCATGATACATGTTTAGATCAAGGATTCGGGTAGCCACACTTTTATCAAGAACCGGTGATAAAAAGATGAAAGTTTCATCAGTCTGGCAGATTGAGACATGAACAGATACCTGAAATAATCATAAATTTAAACCCTGATCGAAAGCCTTATGAACCAAGCTAAGCCCTTTTGATTTTCTTTGCTGCTTATGATACGCATTGAACTCTGGCCCATTCCTTTTGCCATCTGAGGCATTACTTGTTTCATGGCACCAGCCCTCAGGGTGCAAAGGCCATTGCTGAGACTGGTTTTCGTCGGATTATGGCTGGAATGAACGCAGGAACTGCCTTTGGACGGGGCTGTTTCCAGGCAGCAAGAAGTCAACTTGGCGGATTACCCAGGTCCAGTTGATCACGTGAAATTGTTAAAGTGGTGATAGATTGAACGATCCTTTTAGACTCCTGAGTTCGTTGAAGCTCTCTCTTTTGGGGAGGAAGCCTATCTCAACTCAGTGATCTCAGTGGATGTATATGATAAGCTTTGTGATCTAGCCACTTGTGAGATGGTAGATAAGCTGGGATAAGCTGGGTTGCTTTACCTCTCTTTCTATACATGCAAGTAGGCAAAATCCATCAGTAATTATTTGCAATGTTCTTACTTTGGGGGTGTCTTCTACGCCTTGAGAATTCTGTTTCTGCATTTTTTCCCACTGAAATCATCACCCTTTGCTGTTACGGTTTGGATTCATGGAGCTTGGTAGTTGGTTCGGAACTCCGGAGACCATTAGCAAGTCCTTTCATTGTACCCCATAATTCCGAATGAGCCAAGACAGCAAGTTGCAAGTTACGGTATTTACCTTTGGCTGATACGAGGTTATTTTGCAGAGGCCTCTTCCAAGTCAGATGAATATGCACAATGCGATGATGAAAACCGCTATGTCATGTTGCTGTGTCGCGTTGTCTCTTGGCAGATCTAGTCTGGTCGGGAATCCGGACTCCTCGGCCTTCCCCTATCCACTACGTATTTACAAACAACTTTCAAGATCATCCTAGTGCTTTTCAAAACAAACATGCATCATCCTAAGGGCTCCATACAGCCTACAAGCCAAGCTAAAACAGTTTCCCAATTGATTTGATGTTGCGAGGACTAGAGAGTATTTCTTGCGCGGGTGGGATAGAGCACCACTTCAAACTGACAATAGACATTTGAGACAATTGGGATGTGGCTTCGGGATTGTTTGGGATGATTTGACTACCTATTAAACTGCCAGTATACGAGATGTATACGAAGATGACTTGAGACTCAATTTCGATCATTGCTTATTTGGCTGAAGCACCACGCAACTAAATTGGTTTTTCAATTCAGGATTCTCTAATACAATCGTCCACCTCTTCGAACAGCTTATGTTGGTGAGATACATAGAAGAGATAAGCAATCTTGCTAAGTACCGACAACTCCAAGTCACTCCGCTGAATCTCTACGACCCTACATCTACCGGAGAAACTTAGTAGGGGATGTTTAGCAAGTGGGGTCATTTCCCCAATAAGTGCGTTAGGGTGTCACCTCTTAGAAGTCACGGTGGCTTCCAGGAGAACACCCCTTTATGCAATCCACTCACAGGTACTTCGGGAAATTTTACCAGAACTCTTCTGGTAGGCCACCACGTCAACCACAGACCAAGGTATGCGGAGAACTCTTTCGCCTTACACAACGCGATCCCAGCGTCGCTCTGGCACTGGCAGAAGCCTTACACGCTAATCGCTACGATGCGGTGCTGGCAGATCGGGAATCCTGGAAGAAGGTGGAGAAAATTTTGCACCAGTCTTTTCTGATATTTATGGAACTTTGTGGATTATTAAGATCAAAGTACCCTAGACTCATTGCCCAGCTTGTTTTTGTTTCAGACGGGTAGGTAACTCAAAGAACCAACTGGGAGTGCTGTTTTGGTTGAAGATTGAAGACAACACTTCTTCGGACCAATGACTCTTGGAGGATCACCCCGTCATGAAGTGCTTTAGTATGAGTCAGTTCCAAGTTGGAGGTCCGACTACTTATAAGGTTTTAGATGGTTTTAGTAACCATCTTTAGTAGTCCACTTAGTAAACAGTGTGATTTTCCACGTACTTGTACGGATTAATTGACAATGGTTTTGGGATGTCATGAACCTTCTATATATAGTGTTCCATCCAGTTTTCATGTTTCTGCTGGCGATTGTTGGCACATGCTCAATACTAAGTGTGGGCCTGCAAGCTACGAAATGGCAACGAAACACAATATATGAACAATATATACACATTGCATTAAATGTTGTTTCTTTTTTTTGTCGCTTAGGGGCTTCTGCCATTGGATGATTTGAATGTGATTGTCACAAAGATCGGATCTGTTGTAACTCGTGAAAGAAACACCAGGAAAGTCAGCCCAAAAGCAACCGTTCCGGGTGTGCCGAGGAAGCCGGCACTGGCACCTATCGAGAATTTGTGATTTTTGATGAGGAGTGTGTTTATCCTGAATACATCTTACTCTATGACCGTGAGATGTAGCAAGACGCTGCAATTCCAAAGGAATCATTTTGTGGCAGATTGCATTCATTTCATTCATTTCCTTTTCGTACGGATTCAAGATTAGCAGATTGGCTTCTAGTTCACAAACCAATTGGGCTGTTTGGAGCGAAGAGCATCTGTGTGTATGTTTCTCATGTTTCCGGACGACAGTGAGGAAAGTTCCAAGCATAGGTGCTGTACAGAATTTGGGCGTGCAAAAATGCAATCGTTTTCACAACTGACTGGTTGGCGGTTGGAGCAAAAATTGCCTCGCCAGCTGTTGTTTGTGACCATTGACAGGATCATCTCTACAACTCTATGGCTCTTGATGTGCTCCAAAATCACATTCTAGACAGAAAAGGTGCCTAGACCGGAAGAGCCTGGTACTTACAGTTGTAGTTCGGAAAGTGTGTGATTTCCCTCTGAAGAGATAGTGGTTTTTGAGATGTAAGAAACATCGAAAGGTCTGCTGTGTTTGTGAGATGGGCGGAAAAGCCACCAAGCAGGAAAATGTTTTTTGTGGGTGACGTGATGTTTACCAAAGATGCGCGGAAAGGCTCATATGGAACCTGAAAATGAGCCCTTCAGTGGAAGCATGTGTGATCAATCCGCTCTTGAGTTCCAACGTTCAACCTTTTTTCTTGTTTTGGGAGTAGAAGTCAAGTGTTCTTCAGACATGCTTTGATGAGGCTGGTTTTCCTTCCTTATTCGGGAGGGAAATACTGCTTGCAAGTGAGATTCAATAGCTTGAAACTGCTTGGATAGAACAGAGCTACCAGGTACCAGGTACCAGGTACCACTTGCAGTTTCTATAGTGTTAACTTGCAAGGTGCTTTTGCGTCGATGTGTTGAGCCAACGACTGTTGTCTCCTCCACCGCCGCCGTTGGACACCAAGTTCCATTTTTTAAGCTGGACAGGAGTTGTTTTGAAAATTGCAAAATGACTTATTTGACTTATCTATGATATGGTGGTCACGTTGTAAAAGTTTCAGCTACCTCATACAATCGAGTCAGGACATTCATCCCGAAGGTCCCTTAGAAGTCCCTTGAATTTGAATGTCCCACAACCGTGGAAAGCTTCGTTATACATGTTCTTATCATGTTCTTTTCTCATGAAAAATCACGAGTGTGTTAGCCACTTCTGCTTCCGCAGATCTTCCTCCGGCCCTTTCTGTGGTGCTCCTTTGTCACCCATCTCTTCCTGGCCGGATGCCATGTGGCGATCCCTGCAGCTGCCTGGACCAGCAGTGGGAGTAGCTGTGCCCCTCTCCAAGGGCAACAAGGCGAGGAGCAGGTGGAAAGTGATGTTTCCCAGGTGGTGCGCATCAGAGGAAATGTGACGTTCAGCCTGGCACAGGGGATGCTTGGGGAGGCTCTCCAGGCAAAAATTGTGAGGAGTATGGCGTGACGTCTCTTCTACTGTAGTTGTAGTTGATCCCGAAACCAACCAGGACCACAAAATGGGCAATTTTGAAGTGAGATACTGTATCTTTCATCATTTTTTAATATTATCTTCATACATGTTTTAGAAATAATAGAAGGTCTTCAAGAGGATATATTGGGCATATAATTGTTTTGAATAATTTGATTGAATTATATATGTATTCATTCCTAAAAATTGATTTTTGTTCAAACAGTTTTGAAAGGAAGAACAAGTAAACAGCTAGAATGATTCAGAATGATCTATGGCGTATATTTCTTGTGTATCTACCACCAGGCAACGCCGACCCCAGTGCCATCGACGTCCAGCTCAACTTCGTCTCGTCGTGCCGTGGCAATGGTTGCCACCTTGGCAGCAGTGGCCACGGGTCGCAGGGCACGTGCACAGGAGACTGGAGGCTTGGGAGCTGTGGGGTGAGGCAACTTTGATACTGCTTCACAACATGATTCTTGCAAGGTTTTCCAAGTTTGCAAGGTGTTTTGTACCATACTTATTTACAAGTTACACATATCACTTCAAAAACATGCTACCTATGAGCCACCAAGTTGAAGTGTGGCCACAAAACGCCTAGGACCTAGGAGTAGTGTTGTGATGGCACTTTGCCGACGTTCACGGTTTGTGATTTGGAGTTGATGGGTTGGAAAACTTGAATGGAGCTCCGCACAAAATGTCCTGAATGCAGAATAATGCAGAAACTTGTGACTACACATGCGCTGTGACTGGTAGCTGAAGGAAAAATGCGTGCAAGATGTTTTCCCGGTAGCTTACTCTTCCTCCAATCATGACTCCATGACCTTCGGTGCAAGATCGGTCTCTCCACGATGATTGTTTGGCCTGAAACGCCCGTGCCAGAACTCGATCTGTCGTCTGGTGCCCTCAAAGAACGGCTGCAAAATGCGAAGCTCAAGTGTCCGAGCTGGGGAATTTCGATGCTTTGCCAGCAACGGTGAAAGACTGGTGAAGTGACAGAAGGGTGCTTCTCAGAAAACGATGGTTGGCAGTAGCTCGAAGATGCTAGAAGCTTATTTTCCCATTTTAGACGGGCGAGCTACTGAATTTGTAGTCGTTTCATGAGGCTGTCCTGATTCAGGGCAATGAAATCACTACTGGACAGTGTTTTCATGAGTGACTCTTCCCCAAAAATCCTAAGTTGACTTAGATACTTTATATGTTATATATATATATAGTTGTTTTCAGTTCCAAACCCTAGAAATCACAAAATTCAGGTCTATGCTGAACTCTTGAGTCAATAGAGCTCGGGAGGAAATGCAATTGGATGTTGGCCTAACCAGAACCTTTAAACTGGAAATGCCAAACATTTTGTATGACACCACTCCAGGTAAAAATATGTGGTAGGTATCCGAAATGCCATCTTATTATACCTAGTTTGTGAATGTATATAACTGTTGTATACTGCCCAACACCAACTTGTAGAGTGACTATCATTTTTGAAAAGAGAGGTCTTGTGATCTAAGGAGCTCTCCATCTTTTCCTGGTTGGCTCTTCGGAGAGTGGGAAGTTTGTATCTTGGCAACTGCACAAAGTGGGTAGGTTGCTTAGACTAACTAAAATATTGAGATTCAAAACTGTATACATTTCAATTTGTATAGGTTTGTCATGTTTTGGCCCTCTCTGGTGCACTGAAATTGCAATGGGAAAAATCAGGTGTTTAACCAAAAATTGATTCTGGGAAAGATGGTGCGTCTTAGTTTGCCAGAGGCTACCTGGTTACCAGGTTGCTCATTGGTTACACCAATCAGTAAGTTGTGTAGGTTAAAGGTCTCCCAAGTGGATTCTCAGTACTTGTCATGACTCTTGAGCTTGGTATGGCTCGGGGGCCCTTGTTGGCAAGTAATCGAATCTTCTCAACCATTACGGTAGGATAACAAACATATAGGGATCCGTATAAAGAGTATACATGTATGCCAAACATATTATGTTCAATATACAAGATATGGTAAATATCCGCACTTCATAAACAGCTACTTGTTTGACAAATCACTTGCAAACTTCAGGATGAATATCCAAAGTTTGTTCATTTCTCCAACACGTCAATTTGAGGGAGATGTGCATCAACTGGGGCGACCAAGAGCTGCTCCTTCATAAAAGAATCTTGATATGTTTCTGTTTGTCCATTGTTTTACTTTCTCTTTACAGGCAAGAAAGATAGTGAAGGGTGTCACAAAGAAAAGACAACATATTATATGTGACACGCCAACTACCAAACATCAACCTAGTAAATATCCTAAGCAGTTGCCCTCGAAGAGGACTTGCTGAATTTGGAAGTGTGGCCATTTGACTTCAGCATTTTTCCGTTTTGTGAAACATGACAACTTTTGCCAGCAACAAAATGTCTTCCTCCCTGCCGGTGCACATACATAGACCCCCGGCCACGCAACGCAGCGAGGCTCACGTCCAGTAGCTTATGGCGAACCACTGGGTTCACGCTTTGTGGATGAAAACACCAAGGCACAGAGATGCAGCAGGTGGTTAGGATGGCTGGGATGTTAAACTCTAGATGAAACATACGAACATGTCATGAAGTATGTAAAGGGACCTCAAAGGATGCGAAATGGTGGCTTAGTAGAGGAATATCTTCCAAAGATGATCTTAGTTTGAGGTGAGTGAGTTTGTATAATTTCTCCAGATGCGGATAGTCAATTAGATAGATGGCTTGAGGCACGGGGTTGTCTTGGGTTCATCAAAAGCATTCTATTGAATCTTGAAAGGGATTGGATGTTCGGCACTGCTGCGTCGGTTTGGCTTCCTCGCTTGGAAAACCATGGCGAGGACAGGTGAGATTTTTTGGCCCTTGTTGGTGCAAGCTGAACTTCAAAAACGTGGCCGACTTGACCATTGTAGCCACGTAAATGATCCATTTCACCTACAGGTTGGTCATTATTCAGATGGATAGCACGCAGGTTCCTACGTTGGTCCTTTGAAGTAGATGATAATGTCGTAGCGTATTATACCCCACACCCCGTGCAATTGAAGGGTCACGAGCCTAATTTACAGCTGGAAGCTCGTCCTAGTACTGGGAAATCAGCTTTTTACAAGAGGAAACATGTTATTCAAGAGGAAAATTCCACCCACCTCTAAACCCTCTAAAGATATACATGGAGGGGTATTGCTTCACTTGGACTGCCGTAACACACTACAGGCCGCCATTCGCGAAGACTTCACCAACGAGCAAACTTCGAGCACTCCCAGCCAGAGCGCTGAGCTGCGGTGGAAGGCGACATACACCATTCGTTTGGGAGATACACCGGGTTGAGTTGATAAATGGAACTTCTTAAGTGGACGGACAGGTGAAATTTTATTCAAGTTGGAAATTTGTAGACTTCCCAGCATTTTGGCAATTGTCACCAAGCAGTTGATGAATCATGTGCCATGTCCCGTTGAGCCAAAGGCTAAACTCTGAGCAATGGCATGAAATGGCTAGTTTGTAGGTGTTTGGTAATCAGTTATCCTTTCATTGTACGAATGTATCGCAATGTGATTCGGAAGATCAAGTTGATTTTTTTTAATGTTTGATTTGCTTGGTTCCTTAAAGCTTTGTTTTCCAAGTTGTGTTTAAACCCAGTAGTAACGCCTTTAGGAGAATCCCTTGAGCAGCTGGAGGATACCCTCTCCCTACAGGCACGCTACTACTGGGACTACTTAGATCAAGCTTCTGAGATTCCGGTTTCTTGGTGAAGACAGCCTGGCAAACAATTAGCAAGTGGCAAGTGAGCTACACAATTTACTACTTTAGATTAAACTAAACCTCCAGGCAAAACTAGTAAGTGTCTAAATGACATAGATACAGTTGCTAAATTATATATCTTTTGTTTATTATGCAAGGACATATTTATACCTTGTATACCATATTGAGTGTGTGAATTTCCATACTGGCCAAGAATCATCCCTTTTAGGAAGGACATCGCAATCCCCCAAGTATAAACCAGATGGAGCTCTCGAGTCAAGGTGCTTGTTTTCGACAACATGGTGAGGACAAGCAACGCATTAATGATCGTCATACAGTCATAGAAGAAGTTCCATTGAAATCTTGGAAAGCGACCACTTCATCTATTGTTTAGATGAACATGTGTTCAGATTCCAATGCCCAAAAAATAAGCCATTTGTTCCTGGCATAGATATTTGAGTGGCACCAGGAGTGATGAGGATGAGACTTCCAAAACATATGTTAGCAGTTGTTTTTACACAGTTGGAGGCAGACGGAATCCCGAACAGAATGAAGAGGCTGTAAAAGTGCCCAGTTTTTTTGTCGCAGCCGCCAAGGGCACATCACACCATCGTGTACACAAACTTCAACTTGGATTACTGGAACTGCATTTTTCCCAAAATGTTGGCCCCCGAAGTACCCAACCGATTTTGAATGACCAACTGGATTCTTAAGAGGGAGAATTTTCGATTGTCACAACTGTCACAGCCGGCCATCAGCGCAGCTCAGGATCTTCCAAGCGGTTTTTTGTTGGCTATGCCAGTGCTGGCTGCAGAGGTTCAAGGAAGCCAAGGTGGAGTGGTGCAATTTCGAGCCTTCAATGCTGGTGAGGAGTTGAAAGCATTTCTGTTTCTTGGTTTTTTTGTTGGATTGGTTCCTTTGTTCGTAAGGGATTTGAGTCCATGGAGGACAAATAACAAGTGAATGTTAGTCATGGAAATGATGTACAATTCCAAATGCATCGCATATTCTAATAGTGAATAGGAAGGGGATCATGTTGATCACCCTGTTTGAGGCACTTTGATTATGTAAGCAGCCGTGTTGTTTTCCTGATGGTAGCGCGATTAGAGAGTTAGTACCCACCATTGTCGCTTGGAAAAGCAGGGCTAGGTGGTTGGCAATGACCCCATCTACAACGGGTTTACATCCAGGTAGACCCCACTAAACTTTATTCGTGGTTGTAAGATGCTGCAAGTACATCTAGGTCTTGGATAACACTATTTACCAATAGGTATATCAACAGTTCCCAGGTCGATGGCTGTATGTATATCCTTTAATGTTACATATCATATTCCTTTCTCACCTTGTTGAATCAACTGACGAGTTCTTTACTTTTACTGTTTGCGTCATGTTTTAGACATTGATGCATCACTAGTGTTCAGGCTAGTTTGGTAGCAGGTGGTAGGTGGTGAGGCAGTATGTAGCATGTGTATGCCAAGTGTAGTTGGCTGTTCCTTGCCTTACGTCATATGGTACCTACCAATCTTTTCTCAGAAACAGAATCACTCCAAAGCCTGATATTTGGTGTTTGATATGTACGGATACTTCTTGCTTGAAACCATGGCTTCTAAGACGTTCAAACATGAGAACAATGGTTGGTTCTATAGGTCATTTCACTTCACAGATGAATTGAAATCGAAACTATGGACCCCTTCCAGCTTCCAGGAAGCAGCCAGTGCCACGAGTCATTGCCGATGCGGATCCACATGTTCAGCCGTTACAAATTAATGTCTCATTTCCTATCGAGGAGGACAACTTCACGGTTTTGGGGGTTCAATGGATTGGATGAACGCCAAATCATTGAGACGTTGCGTGAAGATGTTTCCGGTTTGGAAGGATCGAAAGAGAAACAAACAACTCATTGACAATTTGAACTCTTGTTACTTTCAGGTACATGTATATTGTATATAATATATGATAATAATATGTACATATGAATCATCATATCTTTTAGTTTACATACTAGATCATACTAGGTATATGTAAATATATCATCTATCTTTACAAATTTTACCCATATGTATATACATAATTCTGATAGATTATATTTCGGCATCAGAATAAAAGGAATCCACCTTTGAGCTATTGGGCCAACCTAGTTTTGGAACTAGCCTCCCTGAATTGTGATTCAACGTCCAGCAGTCACTGTAGTTGTGTCCTTGGGATTCTTGCATGGCAGCAATCAAGGCTTCTCAGATCTAAGATTTGGTGATTTCAATAGCGTCGAGTCTTCATCACTCGGTTGCAATATGTTTGCCCCGAACCAGCCAGTCTTTTGTCAAATCAACAACCCTATAAAGACATACTGAAGGAGTTGTGCAGAAATGACGACAACAGCAAGCCATTCATAGGTTTGATGGTGAAACATAAGAGGTTCACCATCCTTATCTGTCTCCCGGCGCCTGTGTTTCACGCCTTTTGAAATGAGTAAGACATACTTTCAGGAACTGCAATAATATAGCAAACTATTGAAAAAAGAATCCGAAGGACTGCCCGCCCGCGGCAAGGAGGAGGAGGAATTCATTCGTACAGTTTCATTGAAGCTGGAAGCCAGTAAGACACAGTACAACGGTCAGGAGTTTGTTTCCTCGGAGCTGTTTCGACAGGCTGGTTGGGTTTACCCATGGATGAGGTTGCAAGGCACATTTTGGAAGGGCAGATATATGATATAAGCATGAGCGGTGATTGAAAAGACAAGGAGATACTGAAATTGAAAAAGTTGATGTGGGTACTGACAAATTCATTTTTTGTATGCTGCATTTGCTGAATGCTTTAATAACACATGTAAAGCTTCAAAACAAAGTACACAACTGATGACTGATGCTCACCATCAACCTCCAGAAACTGCCATCGTCCGGGTTGTTCTGGATATGCTGACTGATAGGTGGTGTCGACTGAAGGTGAGATCGATAGCGTGGGAGATTTCGAGGTGTTGAATGCCTATACCTTGCAGTGCCTTGATTCTCATGCATCTTTAGGGTTTTGTCAACCATTGTTTGGAAGGTCAAAACCGTGATAAATAATTACATCATATACAATATCTATTTTATTTGATATAGATATATATATATATATATTGATGTGTTGTATACATATAGATACTATAGAGACTATATATGTACAAGCACACTGTTTGTTTGGGTCCGAGGCTTGAGGTGTCAGGATGGTGCGTTTCTTTGGTGCTGAAGATGACGCTTTAATTGATTGCTGTTGGTCGAAGAGAAGATTTCTCTTCGGTATTCAGTGACACTGAGGTTTTGTCCAACGCAAACATGTGTTTCATTGTGTTTCATATTCTTCCATGTTTGGGTTTACTAATGAGCTTCACTTAAGGGATGACCGGCACACGAGTGCATCATCGCCCAAATTGCGGTTTGGTGAGGTCACCAGGGCATGTCACGGTGCAGAACCGTGTGGTCAAGTACTTGGTACCTGGAGATCCATTGTTCGAGGAAGCAGGAAATCAGGTGCTTTGGAGGTGTGTTGGAGAGACATTTGAAGGCTCTTCGGGTAGATTTTATTTTTCTTGGAACAACATGCATGAAAGATGAACTTGCTGGAAAGGAAAGACATGGGGAAATTTACTTGCCAGCCATGCCAAAAACTTGAGTGAAAACTGCTTAGTTGGTACCGGTAGTGTCAAAGATTTTGCACATTTTTTGCAGAAGGTTGGAAACCAGAAACGCAACATGCACGCTGAAGATAGTTCCGTTCCAACAGAAGAAGTATTCACCAATACGCTGCTCATGTTTGTGAGTACCTCCATTTCACGTGCACCTGAAAATTGTTGGCGATATTGGTTGGAACATGTTGGAACATGGGATAGATTGGAGATTATTAAGGTAGCAAGAATCAATATGGTTCCCAATATCCAATGCTTCTCGGTGATATAGACAAACAGACAACATCTCGACTTTCGGTGATGCGACAGGCTGTGAGTTGGCTGGACTATGCTTGGGATTTGCGACGCACAAAGACTTGCATCGGCACTCCCTACGGCGAACAATGTGCCGCTCCTGCCGCAGTTCAGACCGTGTCCCCACTTTGACCAGCCTTGCCACTGGCGAAGCAAAGAGAAAAAGGGCGTGGACAAAAGGGCTTAAAGTCAGGCAAGTTCCTAATCCTAATGCCCTAATGAAAAATATTCATCCACAGATCCCAACAGCATAAAGCATGCGCAAATCTTTGTTGGGGTTGATCACTTCAAAGATTAATCATTGTGACTGCTCACATCAAGACACTGGGTGATTGAAATTGTGTATCTCATTTGGTTTTGGTCAATGTATCATGTTCTTACATGTTGTTCTTTCTGTTGTGAGTGATTCAAATGTTATCAAATGTATGATTCCATGCATGTTATAGAACTCTATACAATTGAAAATATGTGTTTATATTTGCATTGAAAGATCTAACCGACATCATAAAGCATTGTGAACATTGCCATTTCAAGTACCTGTGGTGCCTCTCCGCCAGGAGCTACAGCCGAGGAGTTGGCAGAGGCCGAGGTGCCAGGGGATTAGGGGATCTGGGATCTTCCCAAAGTTGTTTAGAACAAGCGATTTCAACTTATATTGCAGTGTGGTGAATTATAGTGATTGTGAGGGGTGAATTATTGGAATTTACTAATTTAGTGACTTGTCAACTTTCTTTCGCCTTCAAAAAGACTTGAATTCTGTTTGAGCCATTTTCAGATTGGTTGAATCGCGATCAAAGCTTCAAGAAACCAAGTGATTGTTCTTTCTTTCGGCAAGTGATGAATCGAGCAGGCGAACTTAAACCTGGTAGCAGCTATGGATCCATTTGCATCAACGGCCTGGGATTTGAATCATTGCCAAATGGTGAGTTCCCCACTGTTGATGGCTGAAACCAAGAACCACCTGGCATATCTAGAACAATGCAAATTGGAACAAGCTAACTAGCTATCAACTCTTGTAGTATTTCAGCCGTAAACTGCTTTTGCTTGACAATATATTATACATGTATGATAATATACAGCAGCCCTTTCTTTCGATAAATCCATCTCTGGTTTTGACTAAGTTTCCACTTCACTGTGCTGCTCTCATTTTTTCTCAGCCGTGAAAGCCTTCAGGAGGTTAAAGCAGCCTTACAAGGCCCTTCCATGCATTCAACTGCTGGAAATTGGGAGGGATGGAAAGGGTTGCAGCAATGGGCTCCACCAATTGTTATTAGTAAGTTTCAGCAGCAGATCAAGTCTTTTTGTAGTTCATGGCAGGTTTGATTAATGGGAGACCCATTGTTGTTGCGTGACAAATGCAGGGTTGGGTGTCTCTGAGTTCCAACAGGTACACAAAGTCAGATTCAAGCCACTTAGCCAGGGAGTGATCAGAATGCGTTTGGCTCTAGAACATTCCACCCAACTATTCCATTGGCTTGGGTAGCGTAGGTAGAATGAAGCTGGAGAACTACCCAGTTTGAGCACTTCCAGTAGGCTTTCAGTCACAATACTGGGACTACTGTCTACATGGCTGGCATCAGCCAGATGTCAACTGGTCAACTGGTCCTATTGGTTAGTTTGGGTTACTTAAAGCGGTACTGCACTGGTAGTGCTACTGTGAAACATTCTTCATGCATCCCAGCTCAGGCCAACTAGATCTGCAGCTGCGGCCTGTTTGATGTTTTGGTCTATCTCGGATGCCAGGAATTTTCCACCTTTGGACTGTGGTGTTATAGAAGGCAGAGTGAAAGAAAGGACAATTTCCAATGCATGTGAGTAGTCATCATAATCACACCCTTTCGTTTGAGGGTTTACTGGTGTTTGTTCGTTTGCTGTCAATGTTTGCACTCGATCAAATCAAGACAAAGCAGCGTGATAAGAATTTCCATATTTCTATACGGCTCATTTGCTCCCATTCATTTCACGAATACTAAAGACTGGACCGATTTGTGAAATAATTTGGGGAGCACACGAGCATCATCCCTGATGAAATATCCCAAGTCCTGTGGGTAGCAAGATAAACCCCAACTTATATTAGTGTAGAATGGTCGGCCCATCACTTGAGAGTGTTTCATTCATGCCCATAGCCCTTCCGTACTGCTGTACATGCACGGATGAAGCAAGAGGTTATGTACAGTAGATGTAAAGTTGGTTTGTCACCGGTGAAACTGTCCATACTTTCATGACCCAAGAAATGTTGGGGTGAAGATGCAAAGCCAAAGTGACACCGGCATTGTTCAGATGACCACGCCGGAATCATCCCCCTCCCAGACTGGCCTTTCAATTTACATCTGTGAATCATTGTTCCAACAACGTTGATTTGCTCCAGCCAATATGTGTGTTTGACTTGACACATTTCCAGTTTCGGAAATTGTTTGGAAGATGTTTTTGAACTATTTGTAAAATTGGTTACTGTAGTGTTGCCATGTTTATGCAAGGAGTGTAAATATGTTTCCCCTCGACCGCAGTGTCTCATCCAACTGGCTATTTTGCCAGGACCAAGACTCCGGAGGAAGCGAGTTTGGGTTCCCAGTTGCCAGAAGGAGCTGAAACAGATTCAGTTTTGGGGAAGCTGATGAAGAACTTCCATGTTTGGGAAAATGATCTTTGCCATCATATTCGTGTATTTTTAATAATTATTACTAATTACGTTTGTCTCTTTTTGCTGCAATTACTGTACATGCATCATATATCTATAGATGACATACACTATCATTGCCAACATCATCATGTAGTTCATGGTGAAGGATTGGGCAATCCTCCTTCTTTGGCCTGGTCAGGTCGGAGCGGAAGACCGACGACTGATGTTGCAGCTTGACTCACCGAAGAAGCTCCGTGACCCGCTGTGCCGCAAAGACCGTGGGTTTCTTTGAGAAAGTGTTTGATATTGTAATATTGTTTGTAGTTTTCTTGTATGTTGTAGCTAGTGTTTACTGAGATGAATAGTTTTGTGCTTGGAGAATTTAGACTGTATTGGCTCAGAATTTCAGGCGGGTTGGAAGATGTTGTAAGTGTGTTGCCTGTTATTTGGCGAATGTGGAATGCTGGAAGGAAAACCTAAAGAATCCAAACGGACTGATAAAGTGTCTTGATGCAGCTTTGGAGGCATCCCTCGATCTTACATTCAAAGCAAGCTATTTAGTGCCCCGACCAACTAACTCTACCTGAAGCAACTTAGAGGTTAACAATTCGTTGAATTTGTATCAATGACAGAGGGGAAGTCTATCGCTACTGGTAGGAATCTGAAAATCCAAGTGCCGCGGAGTTCACCCTAAAGTTTGGTTCGGCAAAGACACCTACGAGATCCTACAAGTAAGTTGGCCTAGCCCTTCCACTAGGCTCAAAGTCCTACGGCGCCCGTAAAACAGCCTCATAATCAGGAACTCAGTCAGCAAACCTCAAAAACTGAGTTAGACAATAGTTGACGATTCATATCTTAGCAAATGGGTTTGATCATCCCTTTGAATGACCCGACAGTTGAGCTCACAGTGAATCTGTTCCAGAGTAATTTTAGTGTACATTGATCTACTCAAAACTGTCCAAATGCAAATCAGGATCACCTTGGCCATTAACCAGGAAGTTATGGTGCATCAGATGTTGTTTCTTCCATGCTTCCTTAAGAAGTACTGCACTGAAACAGACAGAGCAATGATCTCCGTACGAAACCTGCAGAGACCCAAGAACTGCCACCGTGTCTTGCCGGCCTAGTGGCAGCGGGAGTCAATAACGGCCCGAGTCGCTTGCTCGATGCAGTTGTTCAGAGATAAAAAGCGATGGTGCTACAAGAGGGGTGGCCAGATACATGGCCTTGATACCCCAATTATTGGGGCTACAATAGACTATCTTTGACCAGCATTTCCGTATTTGAGAAAGGCCTGTTTTATAATCTTTGCAGTTTTGGAGCAAATAAGTGGTCCCCTTCCCGTTCTGGGGTTATTTGCTGGAAAGGTGCATCACCCAAATGTTGGGTTCAAGCTGTACTCCCGTTTCTCACTCATCTCTCAGCCTTCTTGTAGCATATTCTCATGCATACTCTGCCAAACAGGGAGAAAAGCCTTTGGACTTGACTTGATTTCTGGCGATAGTTTATCGTAGTTGGCCCACGGAAGCACTGAAAGAGGAGGATATAGGAAGTTTTTATGAGTTTGAAGCAAACATGTCGCAAACACCAAAAGCCATTTTAACCATTTCCATCGAGAAAATCACAGGTTTGGGGTTGGGTATATTACTTGTACCCTCGCGCTCAAAGAAGCTACACCCTCCATATCAAAATTTCAAAATATATGCAAAGTCTCATTTCATCTGCAGCCAAGAGCCTGGCCCAAATTTCAGGGTGGACGGCGGTCCTCACCGAGGGAAGTCAGCCCTCAAAGGGCGCTGGGAGAAGATTTCCAAGGCATAAAACCGAAGTGATGAAGACAGAGGAGGAGTGACTCATAGTGACTCCATATTTGTCATTTTGTCACTATTTGTCTATCTTTGTCTCAAGGTCAACGGGGATTGTACAGACACATACTCTGGTACAGACGCATACTCTCAGGCTACAACTTTTGTTGGGAATGTAGATTTCAAGGAGTTTCTTCATTCTGGTTGAAAAGAGCAAAGGATTTGCGCCTCCTTTCACAGCTGGGAGTTCAGTGCCGTGCTTTGCGTGCAGGGGTAGACATTATGATAACAGCACAATATTTGGATATATATTTATGTATCTAGATGGAATTGATTGATTTTGCATGTCCGGACCATTTCTGGTCATGAAACATCTTCTTTGCGCCTTTGCGCACAATCATGTTTAACATCAGGGTCATGGACCGAGACCGGCGTGATCGAGATCGAGATCGGTTGGGGCATCCCAGAGATGCAGAGCACAGCACTGAAACCCGGAAGCTATAGCAATGCAAGCAATCTTTCTCGTGGCTGATTAGGGTTTGTGAGCTGTGAGAATACCAAGAGCTTTCAGGCTTTCCTCTGATTTTGGAAGTGTTCAAAACTGTCCAATTTTTCGTTTGAAAATCTTTTTCTCAAATCTTGATATCCCAAGATCCTGATGTTTTGAGTTTTGGTTGCCGAGGTACCGGGAGCGTTCAGCCGGCATTCCTGGGTCACGAGGGGTAATTGGCTTGAACTGATCTCGGGAAACAAAGAATAATCAAATAATATTGAAATGGAGGGAGAGAGAGAGAGAGAGAGAAGTTTTTCTCTATCTGTGTATAGATTGATATATAGAGTGTAAACACTTGTAGGTTCGTTTTCTCAACCTCTTACAAAATCAGCAAAATTTGGAATGAAAACTTGTATTTGGTGGACATACGGTATTTTGCAAAAGATAGTACAACGAGGCCAAGGCCTTATCAAGACATCATAGTACTGAATTACGAGCCTATTCTCAGTAAGGTTACTGTTGTTGTGATGAAAAGATCAACCATTCCACATGCTGTTCTTTTTACACCTTCGAAGGTTCCATATCCTGGAAACTTAAACGATGAAACGTGAGTTTGGCTTTAAAGTGATCTTGAAGTGAACTATGCTTTGTCCTCAAAGCTTGCTAAGATAATAGGGATGTTCTACTGTTGGGCAGGAACCCCGAAAGTGCGTTGTTCTGTTGGGGATGCTTCACTTTTGTGGTTGCACGAGTGTGTCGACCATCTTATGATCCAACGACACCACTTCAAGCAAAGAGTTACAGAAAGGGGTAAGCCTCCTTTGGCACCAAATTCATATGTCCTTAGATGAATGGTACTGTTAGTATTATTGGTCCTTTTCTGCCTAAATGTTCGTGGACATATGATGACATAATATGGTACTCTATATGAAGTGTTGCAGTAGAGGAGAGGTGTGTTTGTTGCCTGCTCACTGTCCCCATGCCCCTGGATTTTTCTTCCCACAATTACATTCCCTAGAATGAATTGCTTCCCTTCACATCTCTGTTGAAGCCGTTATCTTGGAAGTAATTCCATTATTTCAAGCAAAAAAACACCCATGTGTGGGAACTCCCACATAAATCCGGTCTGAATTTTAAGATCCATAAGAATCCAATGTGCTTAGTGGACGCCACAACATATGACATAGTTGAACCTGGGAAGTTAAAGGGATGACGCACTGCTGCCCTTAAGGACCGCCGGAACGACAGCCGTGAGCCTCGGAGACGGAACGATAGCCGCGAGCGTCGGCGGAGTTCAAGGCGAGATTAAACACGGCTAGACTGGGATAGTGGGATGCTGGGCACCTATAACGCGGGAAATGCATGTACTGTAAATGCTTTGTAATTGAAAGGTCTGACACTGAGAATATCGAAGAACAATGTGTATGAGATATTGATATGGATAGATATTGGGATTGTATCCTGCTTGTTCAAAGCTAACTTCAGGGATCCGGGATCATTTAAGTATACTGTACTTCTGAAGTTGATAAAATTGTCACCCAAAGTGGTGGCTTGCAAGGGGAATCTGCAAAATCGCTGGGAACTTGGAGGAATTTGTTCAGAGTTTGTTTGGAACTTTTGGGGATAAGATCCAGTCCAACAATGTCCAGCAGAGTTTTCAGATAGAAAGCAGTTTCCGAACCTACCCAGAGTATCCAAGGGTTTCATGTGCGTGTGTGTGTTTCTATGTTGATCCCGATGAGTATCAAGAATGTTTGTTGTCCCGTTTGACTATATATATGATATATTTTTGCGCTTTGCGGAGCGTGGAGTGGTATTTCTTTTACGGGAAAACATTCGGTATATTTTTGCAACCAACTTAAGCAAATCCAAGATGTGACTATTGTATATTGTTTGTTTCAATTCCGTTCCAGCCGCTAGATATAGCTGCTGGGATCCTTAATTCAGCAGTTTGGATGCTATTGACAAACTGACAGAGGATCTCTTCATCTCAGGGAACACATTTGGTACTTCAATAAATCAATGCGTGGTTGTCAAAGATATGCCCATCATATACTGGCCATCTACAGTGATTCGGTCTTGTCCACCAGGAGTCCTCGCAGAAGCCCAAGAAGCCCTAGACGAGACGATAGATACAAGGACAGTTGGTGTGTTTTTTTTAAGGGGAACTATATAAGTTGATGAAGTTGGGTGTCTTCAAAAAGCATCCACAGAGGATGCTCATTCATCTCATTGGCCATGGGTACCAAAGCCAAGTGTCATCAATTCCCCAAACGCTGGATTGTGACTTGTGGCCGCTAGGAGAGAAATGACCGGCGGCCGGAAGATGATAGAGAAAAAGACAGAGAAAGGGATGACAGGCCCAGATGTGGAGAATATGAGCAAGCACGCCTACCCATGCACATTTCTGGACATTCAAAATTGAAAGTCGCAAGACATCTCAGATTAGTGACCCCAATTTCCTCAAAACTGTTCGGTACCAGCACAAGGATGGTTGCGCCCTGATCAGTTAAAGTTGTGTGTGTGTGTGTGATTTGCAGGCTAAACTTCATTATTTCCAGCCGGAAGCTTCCATAGGTCAATCAATAGCAAGATGGTTGGGAAAATCTTGCTCTTTGGGCAAAAGGAACTAATTTCATCTATTTTCCGCGTTCCTAGTGTCATAATTCTCAGTCATTTCTCAGGGAAGCGGACAAAGCTCCAGAGGAAGGGTCGTCAGGACACTCAGGTGGAGGGAAGCAACCTTTTGCAGTTCAGAAAAGAAATAGACATATATGCCTCGTTCATTTGAGCTAGATCCGAGAACACGGCGGGTTCATGCTGTTGCCGAAGATGGTGACTGCTTTCCCTTCATATACTATATTTTCAGACACATGACTGAATACATTGCTAGTATTTGATACTTTAAATTGTATACATACATGTATACGTTATGCATTGTGTGTCAGAAATCTACTCCACAGAAATTTGGATCCCATGACTTGGTGTAGCATGTGCTGACGTTAGGCGATGTCACACCCCGGTACTGGTCCAGCTTGCGAGAGCACCATGTTTAGGAGAGCAGCTAGAAATTCCATTTGTTTCTGAGCAAACTATGCACCCATCATGCACCCTTATGACCAAGTCTTCGCACCCAGGCGCTCGGCTGGAGGAGGTCTTTGCGCGGGGTCAACGCATTGGGGGAGGGAAGAAGGTCCAAAGAATTGGTACAGCATGCAGGAAATGCACTACATCATGCAGTCAATTGGCACTAGAAATAGACGTCAGTACAATGATTCCATTGATAAATTTTATTCATCTGATTAAATCTTCCAATTCTTTTGTTCAAGACAATCCTGAACGTGGTCACTTGGATCCAACTCACTTTAGAGTTATACTTTGCGCAAGACCGGCTTCAGAATCCCTTTGTCATTTTGAGAAAGACGGTTGACTAAACAGAAGCGCATCTGGAATATATGTTCATAATATGATTCATATGCTTCGTGTACTTGCTGATCAACGACCCCTTCAAAGGCCCTCATGGGCCCCTCGAGTCTGGAACTCTTTGGTATATGTCATGAAGGTCGAGGTATTTTTGTTGAAAAATGGAGAATTCTGGGCAGAACAGCCCGCAGCTAGAGTCCTTTGATGGCCGTCATTCATTGACCTTGGAGGAAAAAAAGTATACTTCAAGTTAAGGTTTTGTCCAAAAGCCCACCTCGATTTCTACAAGCCCTCGATATTCGCTGTGAGCATCATACAATTTCTTCTGCCATGTCATCTCATCTTATCTCCCCAACGAATCCGAATAACTAAAACCTCGTTCAAGTCGTCAGAAAAATTGGTGTCCATTCATTCGGCCAAACACCAACCATTTGAGCTCCATTTGTGGAGAGCTATCAGCTCACATCCAGGCAGCGTTGCTGGCGCCAAGATTCACGAGGCTCCTCGCAGGGTCTCATGGGGAGCTGCAGGAAATGGTGGAAGATGCCTCGACACCGTTTACTGCACGTCTTCATGGATTTCATATGATTTCATCTTTCTACATTCATGTTTGTTTTTTGGAACATGTTTCGGCAAACGATTTGGCTAGCTAGAAATATTCACATTTAGGTGCCAATATTGTTTGTTACATGATTATAGTCTTGGAAGCTTCAAGGAGAGTGGCTTGTGAAGCATGCTCACCAAAACCCATCCCTAAGATGGCCAGACATTCACCTCTTGGACTGTCATTGCTTTTGTAAACATGCGCCAGGCATGGTAGACGAAATGTGTACCGACATTGGGTGAACTATGGCCGTGTTCACCGGGGGGATCTAGGTCATAGGCATAAGGATCATAAGATTTAGATAGATTTAGCGTTAATACTGTTTTTGGTATTAGAAGCGGACCCTCACACATGGATACTCTCTTCGAAGAGGAGTTGTTTTTCAAAATGGTGAATCCTTGCAGCAATTCAGATCTTTTTGGAGCAGTTTTGGAAATACCAGCAAGTCCTCACCGTGACTACCAAACGTGTGGTTCACCACTTTTGCACCCCCCCCTTTTCCAAAACGCAGGAGGTGATCGGTGGCCGTACCAAGTACCGAGCACGATTGCCTTGCGGTGACTGGGCTCTTGGGCCTTTACGCCCTTGGACCTTTGCGTGGATGAGTGAGTTGCCAACGTCAACACCAACTGCAACAACAATAACAAAAACAGAAGAAGAAGAAGAAGAGGAGCAGCAAGTACAAGCAGAGCAAGACGAAGCCGGTGTGTTTGTTAAAAGTTCAAACGGAAGGGTGATGCAATATGCTATCAAAGTGAGATACCAAGGGTTCTTGATGTGCTGGATTCTCGTTGAATGGGAATTTTAGTGCAATGCAATTTAAAGGGAAGAATATATATGGGTGCGCGTTGCACGTTCCTGGTCCCCCCCCCCCACCCCCATGGTATGGTCCCCCCCATACCCCACAGTACTGGCAGCAACAGTAGTAGTGCTAGTACTAGTACTACCTAGTACTAGTACTACGTAGTACTAGTACTACGTAGTACTATTACTACGTAGTACTATTACTACC
>DF244201.1:0-29716 GCA_000507305.1 Breviolum minutum Mf 1.05b.01 | reverse complement strand
CAAATCTCTACTTTTTGTTCCCAACTAGACCGGAGCCCAAGGACAAAAAAACGTAAAGCAAGAGTCTGCTACAAAATGAACCTCCTATCTAATAATCTTTGAGTTCCAAGACTTCAATGAACCTTTCAATTCCTACAATTTGATCAGCTAAATTTTAGACCTGCTTCATGGACATGCCAGATTTTTTGCTACAAAATGTTTTGGTGATGTTGGACATGCAGATTTTTGAGCAGTTGCAAGGATGTTCATACCCGAGATCCCAACATTTTGTAGCAAGCTCCTGGTGACCAGACCCTACTTGTTGTAGCAACCGGAGGTTGAAACCATAGTGTTTGTAGCAAGGGGGGCCTGGGACCCCACACTCTAAGAGCTACAAAACCGGGATCCAGGTGCACCCGGGGTATTTCAAGGGGGATGATAAATTTGTATATGAAAAAGGTCACTTAAATGCTGAAATCTTGACAGATTTGTGGACTTGTTTGATAGCCCCGCGAATTTTTGTTTTATCCAAAAAACTGGCCTGTTTTTCGACCCAGGAGTTGCGGCGACAACTCAAAGTCATCGCGGACGCCACGGCGATTTCTCGACTGTGGAGCGATGTTTTGTGCTTGCGCTTCCGACCGAAGGAGTGATGTTTCGATGGCGACCAAACTACTGGTTGGTCACCCCACATGGTGGTGACCGTAAGGGAATCCCTCCTCAAACCTCTTAATTCCGGTTTAGGAATTATGGTAATTTCCCATTTGAGTTCTTTTTGGACAAGCCTGTAAAAGGATGGATATGGAATATATACGAAATGGAAGAAAGTAAGAATATGTCGCCAAGAAGGTATTCAAAAAGACCTAATAGATCCTATAGTAGCATAATTACTTACATTTGGTTTTTGAGTCTGTATCATTTATGCTTCTTGATATATCTTGGGATGGCATAGTGCATCCATAGAACTGCATGTGTCGTCAGGAGAATCTTGTGTTGCCCCTGCGTGGTTACCAGCGTCACTGTTTGGCGGTGGCATATCATCAAGTTTCCCCTCAGGTGATAGTCGGACGGTTTCAGGTGTTGAAGTGTTGAACATCATCAAGTCTGTAGGAACAATACCTAGGTGGTGCTTTCAAATATGTTTTATTTTCACCCCTACATGGGTAAATGATCCAATTTGACGAGCATATTTTTCAGATGGGTTTGTTCAACCACCAACTAGATAAACTTTGGGAACGTGAACTTTGATGGTGTTGGTGTTTATGGTGGTCTTGTTGCTGCTTTTGCTGTTGATGATGATGGATGCAGCAGAATCCAGGGCCAGTTTGGAGTGATCTCTTGGTGTTAGACAGCTTTGTCCCGGAAAAAAAACGCAAGTTTTGCATTTTTAAGAGGTACTGTTGATGGAAGAAAACCGGCAGCTCTTGATAGGTAGTTTTTCCCAATATCGACAAGATCCCGGGTGGTGCAGGATTTCTTCCATCAACAGTAGCATGCATCATTCCATCTTAGACGTGACGTGAGTCACCTTAATATTGTTAGATTGTATTGCCTTTCCTCCAATGAAACATGGCAATCGGAAATCACCTGGTTCAATAACAAAGACATCCTATGTCCTATGTCTTTTCTGTTTTGCCATTGTTTACCCATGGTTTACCAGACAGTTTAAGTTTTGTTCTTCCAAACTGTTCATCCAGCTTGAGAAAGTATCCATGTACAAGTGCTTCTGAGCTTGTGGAAAGTGCCATGAATCATGCTCATATAATTAATTGACATCCCAATTCGTCCCACATGTTTGTTTTGACACTTTTGGGCGTTTTTGAATGCTAACATGTATTTTGTCGTTGCATATCTTTCCAACATCTAAGGTCAAAAAAACAACACGTCAAGCCCTCAAGAAACAAAAAAATCACATCCAACTCTCCCACGAAATTTGGATCTTTCCATATATTTTCGCCAGGCGCTTACCTACTTGGGACAGCTCTACAGTGTGCTTTTGACCAAGGCAAGGGCATCAGCAAAGGCCGGATCCAACCACCAGGCGGCTTGATGATGGGCTTTTCCAAAGGAAGGGAATCTGTGTGAGAAAAATGAGAGGTGGAAAAGAATGGTAGCCATGATTTCAGAATAATGTCAGTGCGTTGCTTTTTTTTTTTTGAAATGTTGCATCAGGGATAGTTCGAGAGTTGCATACAATGGGGGCAGGATGGCAACTTCAGCGCTTTGCACGGTCCATGTCAGATAGTGTCCATTATATCGAAAACAGCAATTGCATGGTTTTTTCCTTCTTGTAGTTCTACAAGTAGCAGAAGCACTGTTTGCAGCAGCAGCAGTAGTAGCAGAACAAACAGTATTTGTTTATGTTTTTGTTGTTGTTGTTGTTGTTGTTGTCGTTGTTGTCGTTGTTGGCGTTGTCGCCGTTGTGGTTGTTTTGTTGTTGTTGTTGTTGTTGTTGTTGTTGTTGTTGTTGTTGTTGTTGTTGTCGTTGTCGTTGTCGTTGTTGTTGTTGTTGTTGTCGTTGCTGTTGTCGTTGTCGTTGTCGTTGTCGTTGTCGTTGTTGTCGTCGTCGTTGTCGTTGTCGTTGTTGTTGTTGTTGTTGTTTTTTTTTTCTTTTTCTGTTGTTTTTCTGTTGTTGGTGTTCTAGTTGTTTTTTCCTAAAGCCTTCAAATCTAGTCTAGTTTTCCTTGGTTGACGTGCTTTCCTTCCGCGAGGTGTTTCAAAGCATTGCAAATGCAATGGCCTACATCGAGGGTGGAGATGTGCCAAAGGCGTAGCATGGTCCGCAAAAGTCTCCGATCCTTGTGTTGAAAAAAAAGAATGAAATTGGTATGTTTGAACATTAGGTACCCAAGACTTGTCCAAAAACTTGATTGAACATTGTATGATTCCTATAGCTCATAGTTAGATGTAATTTGAGGGGATGTCTCTTAAATTACGGACTTTAATCAGACTAAGAAGATCTTTGTGCGGTGCTTATTATGTGCCAGAAAAAGCCGAAATTCCATAGAGTCTCTTAACGCGAGCCCGTTCTTTATCAGATGACCGTTGTTTGTGATTCCATCCATTTCGTAGATCTAATTTTTGATGAACAAATCACCAACAAGTGGTTTTCACCAACCAACCCGTTGAAAGATTTGAAAGCAGACCTTCAAGTGATAATTAGAAACTAGCTGGTGATTTCAGATATGTTTATTTGTACCCTTACATGGGGAGAGATGATCCAATTTGACAGATATTTTGCAAATGGGTTGGTTCAACCACCTCCTGGATAAGAATATCTTTTCTATGGAGCCGTTTCCGAATCAATATTTTCAACCAACACTTCAGATCCAAAGAACCAGATGATAGTTGAGAAGGGAGTTCAGGCAGCTACCCTCCTGGGATATCATCAGATATCCCATCCCAGTCGGCACGTGAAATCGTCGATGATTTTCCTCCCCGTTTGGTGGGATATTATGACTTGCTCCCTGGAGGGTAAGTATCTAAGATATGCTGAATTTTAACTTTTTTGGAATCTAAAAAGTGCGAGGTTGGGTTCAGAATTCGATTTTCATCTTTATTTTAGAGGTGAAACTCTCAGGTGAACCTGCTATTAAAAGGGGAAAACTCCCTGGAGTTTTTCTGAGGTTGTGGCGTCACATCGAAAGCCTTGTGATGGATGTGGAGCCATCATCTTTGAAGGTCAGCGGTGAGATGTGAAATTGACGTATTGGGGGAGCGATTTGGAGCTAGGGGGAAATAGATCTATTTCCCTATGAATTGGAGAGCTAAAGAGCCCCAGAATCTTCACAAATCCCTGGGTAGTTATCATTGGCAGAGAAGAAAACAATAAACCTTCACCGCAAACCTGAACTATTTTGAATCTGAAACTCCTTGAATGTTGTAGAGTGCAACGTTGTACATGTTTTACTTTTCCCATGGCTTTTGTTTGGCTTCAATAAAAAAATTGGGAATGAGGGAGCCCTTCCCGGAACACCAGCACGTTACTTAATTGCCATGAACATCTTGCATATCTCCTTGGCCATATTTCCTACACCTGTGGTTATCGGGTCATCCTTGGCCATGGCTACATTTTCCCACAGCATTCTCCAAGGATGGTCCTTCAACAATCATGCAAACTCACCCCCAACCAACGATAAAAACTACAACTTGCGAACCTCCACTGTGAGGTATGAGGTATGTATTCACAGACATGTATGATGCCAGCTATTTGTGTTTCTTCTTTGGCTTACTATACACCTAACAATTCCCCCCCCCCTCCGCAAAAATGAAAGATTACTTCCACCAACCTTGAAATCGCTGGGGGATCCAATCACCTTCTGAGAATGTCCTGTATTGGAACCCAAACACTATGCCTTTCGGAGGTGATTGGACATCCCAATCATCAGCTGAGAATATGACGGTTGATGCCTTCCGAGCTAAGTTCCATCCATTTTTTAATTGCGCAGGTGGAGGAGTTACATTTGCTACATCTACACACGATTTTAGTCTCACAGACTCTGGGCGTCATGTCTTCAGAAGAACTTCAATCCTCTGCGGCACCGGTGTGTCGCCATGACATGGCACCATATGTGGCCAAGGTGACTCTTAGGGCTGAAGGGTATGGGATGGAGGTATATGGGTTGGGTTGTCATCCCAGTAAGGTTTCTAGGAATGCCCTAGGAAGGGGGAACCCAAGGTATAGGTGATAAAGGCGACAAGGAGCTGTAACATGGATGAGCTTAGTCTTGTCACAGATGTGTTTTTTGTTGATTGAGTGGTATTTTGCTTAAGATTTTATATCGCAGAAAAAAGCAGTTTACACCTATATTCACATGGCCTAACCATATTTTCAAAACCAATTCCTTGAGACTAGAAGAACAGGGGGTACAGTACTGTAGTGCTCAATGTTTCTATGCAAAAACGCTGGTGACTTTTCGGATTGACCCTACTTGGCTCCTGGCTCTGGATAAGGTTCACCTGTGCCAGGGGGAGCATGGTCGCGTATGTTCAATGGTATAGTAACTTGTGAATTGAAGAAGCATCCTCATGCATCAACATGACGTGTGTTCAATTTTTTTCAGATTTTCATCCATGCCACATTTGTATATATTTGTGCGGTGCTTAGTGATTCAGATGTGATGAATGACTATCACGTGACTATCTTCCAGACATAGGACTTTCTGAACAAACTAGCAACTGGGCAACATGGATCCATGGAGGCTTTAGCGCTTCAAGAGGTTTTTGCGCCTTGAATTTCAGGAGTATAAACAGTGTAACCCAGCATGCAGGTTACAGCCATCGCTTCCTCTATCGCTTGGACATCAACCTCAGTCTCGCCGTTACGTTCCTTGTTTGAAGGATGTCGAAGGTCTTTGATTGCCTTGTAAAAAAAGCTGCATCCTGCGAAGTTCAGCAGTTGATATTAACAACTTTTGTTTTGGACGTTTTGGTGAAATATGATTTTGGTTGAAGTTCGATATCGAAGTCAAAGGGTAGTAATAAGAGGCAGTTTCTATTGATTTTCATGCGCCCTGGAGTGTGGCGAGAAATCCGAAAATCCATAAAAGGGGCCGGATAGGAACAGGTGATACCATCAATCCGTTGAACGTGCAGGCCGTTGATAGTTTTCAATCAATCGAATAAGTGACATCCTAAACATGTTTGATTTTCTAATATGGGTGGTATTTAATTGAAATCATCAATGTTTGACAGGTTTGTGCTGTTTCCTTTTTCTTAAGACGCGGCATATCGTGACATACTGACTTATCTCACAAGACTTGATGTGAATATGTTCCCATTGTCAGATGTTGCCGAATAGTTTTTTGCTTTACATAGCTGCTTCCAACCTTTTGTTTCAACCTCACCATGAAACAAGCAGCCCAACCAGCTACTGTTAACCCCTGATTTTGAGGGGTTTAACTGATCCATAACCACCCCAACACCAGGAGAAGACCTTTTGGAGACAAGTGGTCGTGTCCTTGCTCAGCTCTATCGGATTTGCCATCGCAACTGGGTACCCATATCCACCTTCCATGCACCGGAAGCCATTTTGGAAGGCTTTAAAGCAGCCATGAAGGCCTTTATGGAACATGGGAAGAAAGGTCAGGTGGTTGATTTTATTTGGGATGGTTCTTTTTTGTGTCCATGTTTTTCCTATCAAAATCCAATATGTAGGATATACATATATCATATTTAGATAATTGCATATGAATATAGAAGTCAGTTAGTGACTGGAGGAAGGAGTAACATCTTACAACAAATTGCCAGAGCTTCAACACATGTTCAACAACTAGCTGTTCAAACCAGTCAGTTGGATATGATATGACTGAATACTTGAGATTGCAGCATCCAAGATCATTTTCCAAAAAAGTAGCACCCAACGAAGCCTCGATCACTATTACCGGGAAGGGATGTTTCTACCAATGGTACTCGCCCAAAGCCTTACTAGGCTATTAAGGGACAACTCTGGTTCATAGCCCTTTAAGGCCTTATTTCCTGGTGGGGAAACGTGGCATTGGGTGGGCGTGGCCTTAAATTCCTAGGAACGATTGGGGTTTGTTACACTCCCTGACATATCACCTGAAAATAGGCTCACAAGCCCCCAAAAAGGAAATGATCGTCCTTTCAACCACCAAAGTTCAGATGCACAGAGCTGTTAGTTTCAGTGTTTCAGAGAGGGTAACCATTGCCCCCGGAGGAGCTGACAGAAACGGTGCGTGGCAGCAGCTCGGAAATTCGGATGTTGCCCTCCCATGCGGAGCGCCTGCTGCGACATGTGCCGCAGGTGACACCGGGTTTCAGGGCTTCAGTGGACCTCGATTTGGATGTTCCCATAGGGTCCATGGGATTGGTAGATTTCTCTACATTTAACATCATTTAACCATACAAATGACCACCAAACGTAGGTAAATGTATGTAAATATGTAGCATACATGGATCCTAGGTCCTATGGGGTTGGGAAGGTTGAACTTTTCATGGGAGAGTCAATGTGTCAATGTTTTTTTGTTTTTTTTTTGAGATTTGGGTTCCGGCAAGATGGAAGAGTTGTTTGGAGGATCAGAGTGGTAAGATGATAATATAAACATCATTGGAGGGATGGAAAATAAATGTCTCCGATATGGCAATATAAATTTCTATGTTCGTAAATTTTTAGATGATGCGACACAACATTTGCACACCAATTGTCATAGCTACTTCACAGTTGAGATGACCCCGTGATGTTCAAATATTTGTCTGGCGTTATGTTGATCATCATTTTAGTTACCATGTTGTATTCCTTCTCCAGGCCATTCCTTTTGAGCAGCGTGTGGCATTGCTGCGAGCACGGGTGCAAGTTGCACGAGAGGCTGGTGGTAGTGGTTGTTGATGATTATGTTGCTGTGAAAGTGGTTGTTGTCGTTGCTGTCGTTGTTGTTGTTGTTGTTGTTGATGATGATGATGGTGATGCTGTGTGGTTGTTGATGTTGGTTGGTCAAAATCACAGTGATGGCACATGACAGCACCCCCAACAAAAATGTTTATATACACATGAGAAAAGCATCTAGTAAAATCGAATTACACTCCCTGAACTAACATAGCCTCCCCAACTGTGCCATCCCAAAAGGAGATTTCATCTTCCAACCATCCATTTTCAGGGGCCATGGTAGTTTCAGGGAGGGCATCCTCTTACATTCTTATGCCCATATATACAGCATATCAAGGTTGTTGTCGTATCATGTTTTACCTATTTTTGCCATATGTTTCACCCAGACACGCACTCCCCCGAAAACGAACAGCTAGCCACTCGCCCTTCAAAAACAAAAGTGGGAAGACACTATACCTTTCCTATTGAATTTGCGTCTTTCTTTAGAGACATGTTAATATTCGGGGGTGGGGTATACATAGAGGTTGCGCTATCTCAGCGCACATCATTTCACTGCAACATCGAGCAGAGGCAACAGCCCCTTTGCAGCCTTGGCTCAAGATCAAGTTGCTTTGAAGACATGATGAACAAGTTGGCTTGTTGTTTGTAGAACTTCCAATGATTTTGCTGTTTGCACAACTAACATGTACATTATGATATAGACTTAGACATATACTCTATACATGCACATGCGCATTACAAGGTTTGAAAAGCAGATAATTTTGAGTCCAGAGATCTTCTTTGGGGTTCGAACGTTGGAGGTTTCATGTCTGATTTTGGGTGTGTAGATCTACTATGCCAAATGGCAGCTGTAACAGCTTCAAAATTCCCATGGATTTTACCTGAAGAATCGCCAACAAAAACGAATGCCGAGATGCCACATCCATCCACATCCAATCACCCAACATTAAAATTTGACATGCATTCCAGTAACCCAGTAACCACTTACCACTACCATTAGATTCCTTGCGATTTTTGCTTTTCCAAAAATGGCCACCAACTCTGCGGAAAGCTTGAAATTCCAACCACTGGAGGGTGCTATTGCCATCATTGGGGGAGGTGTTGCAGGTATCGTGGCGGCTCAGAAGTTAGCAGAAGTCCACGAGGCGCAAATCGTTTCTTCGGGTCGAGACTGATGGGGAATTGGTTGATATTTAGGTGACATATGTGTTGTGGAACCATTCGTTTCCAACTATGTTGCATCTATATGTTATTTTGCTTGTGTATATATATATATACTACTTTTTATTGCATTTTACCGATATGCTATATTTCTATTTTGAATTGCCTGTATTTAACCGTTTTTGTGATAAGATTGAATTAGACGAAGCAGATGAGCTCTCATCCCTTTGTCATGTGGGGGTCCAAGAAATGAAAACATATCGTGCCTCTTCAAGAAAATAGATAATTCCTTGACCTCGTAATGTTTAGGCATTATTGAATGTTTGGACGACCTTTTAGGTGAAGACCTGGACCACGGATGTTTCTCAGAAATGTCAATAGTAACTACAGTCAAGGCTGCATAGGCGATGGCAATGATGGTTTAAGGTTTAAGTTTGAAAATATTTTCGCCTGAACACACTCTAAGAGGCTTACACAAGACTTGTATTGATGAGGCATTCTATATGGGTGGAAACTTTCACACTGCCATTCTCATTTGAAGATACACCCAACGTAAAACTAACATGCATCCTGCAGCCATGAAGATAGGCCGTTTCAGCTTCTCTTCCAATATTCTGTTTACAAAGTCCAGACTTTCTTGTACCACTGAGGTTGCACCCTTACAAATTCATAAACGCCCACGACTTTTGAAAGGGGACCTTCCATGTTTGCCAACTTCCAAGTAGCCCTCCGAACATGAACGAATGTCCTCTAAAAAGGGGACCATTTTAAATCTTCCAACCATCAATTTTCAGGGGATATGTTTTTTTTTTTCAGGGGGTACTTTTTTTTCAACTTCTCATTTAGTGAATGGTCATTCCATAAAGCCATCCTTCAGAAGCAAATATATTGGATCTACCCCGGTCTACCAGGATGCCAGTCGCGGCCCAGGATTTTTTTTGTTGATTGTTCATGACCAATACTTGGGCAAGCAATTTTGAGCATCCGATCCCCCGACCTTTGTATCTACAGGATCTTTAAACTCGGGTTCGTGAAGTATCAGCTTGTCAAAGTAGATGGCCTCTCCAAATGCAAATTATGTCACATGTCCATTATAGCAAATCAAATTGTGCCAAATGATACAAAAAACCGATGTGCAAGAATTGTTGGCATCTACTTTCAGTGTTAGTACGTGCTTCAGGTGGTTCTCTTTGATTTCGGTTCTCGTGGTTTGGGTGGCCGTTGTGGACACCGTGAAGATCCAGCGGCCGGAAGCCGCTTCGATCACGGGGTGCAGTTCTTAAGCGTAGGGCCTAATGATGCAAAACAGTGGAAGGAGACCTGGCTGTGATGATGTGCCCCCCAACCATGCCACCCTCTCCCAGAAAAGACCTTATTTGGGTGAATATCAAGGGACAATGATGGTTGAGAACCTCTTTTTTTAAAGCCTTTCCCATGATGATATGATATATTTTTGTTCTCATGTTTTTTTGGAATCAGGAATGTATCCCGCAGTGCTTTGTGTTCTACAACTCCTTTGAATACATATCATGACACAGAGATGAAGGTTGCACAGCATTTGGCAGGGGTTGAAGATGTAAATGTTTATCTAGGTGGTGGCAACTCAAATATGTTTTATTTTCATCCCTATTTGGGGAAGATTTCCATTTTGACTGATATTTTTTAGATGGGTTGAAACCACCAACTAGTCATGCTGATATATTTTCTTGACAGGTGTAATACAAACAATATGATAATCGGCATCATTGCATGTATGCGCACTATCATTGGTATTTCACGCAAGGACTCAGGAAGGACGAATGAAAAAAACACTGATCAGGTCATGTGTCTAATGAGAAAGCGATTCCCATGAATTTCTCAAACTACGATAGCGAGATAGCCTGCAGATATTGAATACAGCCAATGCCATGGACAGTGCGGTGCTGTTTTTTGGGTTTTGTTGATCATAGCCTCCCAGCCATCAGAAACCACAACATCCTTGCTGCTTTCAACATCTTCAACCATTTCACATCCTCACAAGGGTCATTCTACTGTAGTCGTTTCATATTTTTCCCTGGGAAATGTATACGCCGATGTGGCGAAATGTGTTGATTTGTTGGGAACATCCCCCATGGGGAACCATTACACTTCCGTCATTCAGTGAACCAACATAGACACTCCTTACCTCGGAAGGTCATGGATCAACTTACATCACTCCAACTTTTCGAATGTTTTTACAACATATTTGTCAGATATTTGTATGTTCCTTGATGAAAGATGTATATATATATATATCTCATATATCTCCTAACATCCCCAACTTCACCCACCGTGTCGCACTTTGAACCTTCAAACCCTTCAAAATCCTATAGTAATGAACCATATGTATAAAAACCCCTGCAAGGCCAATAGCCGCATTAGCCATAGCCGCAAAAAAAATCCCATGGGAAACTGGCCGGATTTTCGGAAGTCCGAGGACCTCATCGCTGCCTGGCTCGCCGAAGGTTTGTTGGAACGTTGGACACCCAGGCTGCAGGCATTGGAGCGCTACAGCGGTGGCTACACCGATGGTCCTGCAACGGCAATCGGAACGAGGATGTCCTTTTTCGATGTCCTTACGGCACAGGAACTTTATGTCAGTCCGGGGGGGATGCGAAATCTTTGTGTCACTTGGGTTTGGAGAGATTGATTGGGAGTGAAAAGGGATCAAAAATCTGGGGATAGTCGATATTTGGATATGTTTCAATTTAACAAATTAACACACACACACACAACACTTGGGAGGGATATGGAAGGATGAGATTTGCAGGGAACTATACAGGATTCTGAGGTTGTGAAAAAGAGATTCAGTGTAACTATCAGTCAGACGCACAATACATTGCCAAATGCAGTTCGTTGGCTTCTGGTGAGCACCATTGCCTCGTGCCACCGTAAGTGTGCCGTAGGGATCTTTGGTTTCGAAACCTCAACTGATACAGCATATCTTATAGAATATTACTAGCTGTATAGAATTTGACATGCTAGTTTTGTAGGTGTTTGGGTGGTTTGTTAGCGGATTTGTTTTCCAATCACAAGTCTGATGTACCGTGTATCAGACTTGATTGTGAATTTTATCATCCATCTTTTCTCAATGCTTTGTGGATTTTATGCAATCTTACTCCCTTGAAAAGTAACAGCTGGAACCTGACAATCACCACTTGGAAAAGGAAAATCATCTGAACCAAACCTTCATTGTTGGGTTTCATCTTACAGCCCTTGAAAACTAACAGCTCGCCCCTCAAAATGGGTGGTTTCCAAGTTCGGAATCTCCTGGATGTTAGTTTCAGGGAGGCTAGTTGATTTGGATATTCCCAATAGGGTCCATGGGATTGGTCGATTTCAATACATTGAAAACCATAAAAATCAACCACCAAACGTAGGTAAATATGGATCCTAGGTCCTGTGGGGTTGGGAAGGTTTCACTTTTCATGGGAGAGTCAATGGGTATTTTTTGAGATTTGGGTTCCGGCAAGATAAAAATCAACCAATCAACCAATTGTTGTGTTTCATCTTAGTTTTCAGTGGGTCTATCCCTTCATCTTTTCCACCAACTTGTGGCCTCAGGAAGGTCTGGCTAGCAAGGGCAAGTTCCGCAGCATCAGAGGTTGTCGTGTACGACGTTTGGAGAAATGCGATGGTTCCTACAAGTCCCATGTATGGAAGTTGTATGGCAACCCAGGGAATCAAGCACATCATGAAGCAACAGAACTTGATGTAAAAGATGCAGATGATCAATACCTTGGTACCTTGCAGATTAAAGATGAATGGAATTCGGAAGGCTATATAATGATATCAGTTGTGTGTTTGAGTGTTTATGTTAAAAAGAGTGCATCCAAATGTCAAGCTATGCACAGGGATTAGTCATGTGAACAATAATGTATATATATATTATAATATATTGTACGTATTTATGTATATATATATATATATTCAGCTTGCACCTAGTCTCAAAATGAAGCTTTGGACATGCGTGTGATAGCCAGGACGCCTGTTGTTGTTGTTGTTGTTGTTGTTGTTGTTGTTGTTGTTGTTGTTGTTGTTGACCTTTTGAAGTCTGCACAGGCCCGCCTTGTGAGTCTTGGCGATTTGTCCGCCAAGTGATCTCACAAACGTTAATGTTATTGACACAAACATTTCATGGATACCTCCAAATACCAAGACATAATAAGAATTACATGTTACATTCCAACCCGTGAAACAAATGTACATATGATATAAGTTACATAAATGATGTATATATATATATATAAGTGCACAGTGCACAATATGAATGGCAATTGCGATTCGCAAAGCAACCCCTGGACACCTTGAAATTACACTGTAGTGAAAGTGGATAGCCACTCCCAAAAGGTGACCAGTTTTTCCAGCACCCATGATTCGCCAAGACTGGCGCTCGCCATCGATCCAGGTGGTATTTTCGTTTCCCTGGCTCAATTTTTTTATAGCTTCACCCAGTGGTAAAATCAAGAGCTGTTTCTGGTTCCCTTAATAGGTGGGATCGGTGATATATAATCACCCAAATGGCAGTATATACCACTTATATACCACTAAGTGGGTGATTATATGCTACCTACCACCTATTAAGGGAACCAGGAAACTCCATTGATAAAACACAATTTTTGAGGGCTTGAATTGCATCGAGCCCGGCTTCCAAATTCCCCGAAAATATCCTATATTGAAGCGGGTTGGCTTCCTATACAATCATCATGGTTCAGTGAAAAACCACGGGATGTTCCTCACGGCTGCAGATAGACGACTGTGTATAAGTAGACAAGCATGTATAATAGACATGTATGTTGTTTTTGTCTTTATGATATCTCTATATCTATATATATATATACATACATGCCGTTTCCTTCTTTTTCCAAGATTGACTTAGTACTGTATGATTAAAAATGGTACCAATTCAAACACCTTGAAAGCTTGTCCAGGCACCACAGACATTTCTTCAAAGTCGTTGATATTCTCACCCAATCAGAATTCAACCACACCAAATATACGTGTATTAATTTATTTGGGATTCTTACTACGCTTAGCAGTTGTGCATAAAAAAAATGTTATTTTTCAGATACCCTCCAGGGAACTAACATATCCCCCAAAAAATGGCATTTTGAAGATGATTTTCCTTTTCCCCAGGTGGGATATGTTAATTTCCTGGAGGGTATTTTTTCCAGCCTGGGTTTCCAGGTAGCTTCAAAACAGTGGTCCTCAGTGACGTCATGTTATCCTTTCCCTCCTGGCATCGCGCAGCTCTATTGGGTCTGGAGACTGCGGTGCCCGACTTGGTGGAGCTTCTACGGCACACGGAGCCTTAACGAAGAATAGGTGCTTCAGAAGGGCACCTACCAATCGTTATAACATGGGGTTATAACCTCTTTATATATGGCCACTATAACTGGGGTAAAAAAAAGCCTACTTCTTGAAATTGGATATGGTATGCACTCCCTGAAACTAAGATTTTCGTAAACAAAACATGGATGGTTGAGGAAGACAAGCCTTTTTCTTCTGGGATTCGGCCCAGTTTTCAGGAGTGAATTGTTGGTTTCAGGGAGGGTATAGGTGTTGATGTACAAATTGGCCGTATTTAATTTGTTGAATATATGTGCAAATGTCGTGTAAATTGTCCATGTTTCGATAGAGTTACACATACATTCGGGTAGATACATGTTTTTTTTTCAGATTGTTACATTGCACACGTGCTACTTTGCATGCCATGAAACCCTCAAAAGCAGTCGTGATTTTGCGGCATACTTTTCCATGGCATTTACCAAATTCTTTCTGTAACCAAGAGATTTCAATGAAACCAAATTACATAACCTCATTCAATAATTTTCAGGATGAACATGACTTTATTTTTTGAACTTCACAATGGCTCCGAGGAAATGGCGCCCCTCTTCTCTTTGATGGTATCCTTCGAAGCTGGTGCCACAGAGAAACTGGATGTGGATGCAGCTCTGGTGAGGCATGATGTGTTGCAATGGGTTTGTAGAATGCGTCCTGGCTTTAAAATCTTTAAAAGAAGGAGCCAGCCATAAGTACAGTAATTATAGAAGGATACTTTTATCTCATCAACCAGTTTGACACTTTTTTCATATCAAACACTAGCCGCTTGGATCCGCCACAGATGTTTGAACGTCGTTGTGAGTAATCCTTTGTCAAGGTTCCAACTGTTTGGCCAACCGTGAGAACTTGTCCGAAAAGTGTGCTTTGGGGTTTGGGATCCAAGTTTTTTTTGGTAGGAATGAACTCCAGCTCGGAATCACTGGGTCACTTTGAAGCCGGGAACTTTTTTGGGGGGCTATGCCTAAGGCATCTATACCCTTTCTCCCACAATCATGGAAGTGGAAAAACCACTCCAAATGAAGGGAAACGATCCTGTTGGAGATACACCCATTTTTCACTTCCATGATGATTGGAGGAAGGGTAATATACTTGAACCATTTTGAACCCCTCCTTGGACAGATGATCCAGATGAACGACCAGTTCTTGTTCGGTTTGAGACAGTAACCCAAGAAGAGTTGGTAGGATTCCTGATGAAAAGGTGTTTCCAAACGTGTCACGTTTGCAAAACTTTTTTGGGCCATGAAATAGCCGTTTCTTCCAACTCACCATAGCTTGATACATTGAATCCTTGATTCTTATTCATGTTTGGATAGTTTACTGTCCCAACATATCACCCATCCCCAAATCTCGGGGACCCAACACAACGTGACCTGCTTATCATCTCCCCCAAAAAACAAAAAAGCTCCGAGGTCTTCCAAACCAGGCGGCCAGTCTTTGACACAAGATTGTTGGGTTTGCGTGAGCACCCGCGACTTTGCGGAAGCCTGCTTAAAAGACGAGCCTATGTCGAGGGAGGCTGTCCCTCGGTCAGGTGTAACGTGGTGTAACGGTATTTGGGGGGGATGGCAGCATGGCAACACGCACGCACACACACTTTAACACACAAAGGTTTACCTCTTTTTTCTTCGGGGAGTGGGTGTTAGTCGGGTTGGTGGGTTGTTAGGGGGGTTAAGGGGGTTAAGGGGATGGCAAGGAACGATGATCCGAGATCAAGTGATGCAGGAAATCCACAGCCGGCACTTCTCAATGCTAAGGGAGTGAAGCATGTAGTAAAGTCAATACAAAACGAGAACAATGAAGACACTTTTTTCCAGAATCCATTATGAACATGTTCGACAGATAGATATTTTATGATATTTCAGTAGTGTATCTATCTATGAATGTGTACTTGCAGGTGTTATGTTTTCATAGATGCTCAGGGATGGAGCACTGCGTTGCGCCAACGGCCCCTGAACCAGACTTAGGTGGAAACCCAAGGAAGAGTCTACAAACCACAAGAGAGACTGGGTTCTTATTTGGGAAACATGTTGCAGCTGGCTTTTGTTGTACTTGTATGGTTCGAGGCCTGACAAGTTAAAGATTATGACAGTTAGATTCTATAATTGTTTTTGTAGGTCTGTGTGTTTTGATATGTTTGTGTCGTTTTAGTTTTTGGGGTGTTAAGTTTCCTTTCTTTGATACTTGTTCTAGGGCTGCCTGTCCCCCATATCTACTACCATGATACCACCATAATGATGCTAAAACCCTCTCGCAATGAGATTCAACCAACAAACATACTACAGATCCGCAACCTCGCCTTCTGAGTCAGGAAAGACTATCTCTCCGCAGATCCGGCAGATCGAATGTTGAAGGCATTTTTAGAGATATTTCAATTGGACTTGGATCCCATCAGCAAACAATGTCAACGCTGGGGTGCAGCCTATGTACATCAAAGTCCTCCAAGTTCCCGATTTGACCAATGGATTTCGGAGGGCCGAAATGATGGAAGATGTTTGATCGATGAATCCAACTCCATCGCTGTGTGCGGTGATTTTTTGGCTAGCAAGGGACCGAGGGGTGGTATGTCTCTTGGCTTTTAGATTAGTGATAAGTGATTTCTTTGGTTTGAGTATTTTTTTGTTCTGTTTAGACTTAGACCAAGTGATGAATTTTTGTGTAAAGGTTGGTCAAATTTATATGACTCATTGACAAGCTTTATATTTATTGAACATGCAGTCGCACTTTTTTGAATTGACATACATGGAAGGTAGTTCAATGTATACTGTATACAATTTCATTCGACCAGTTTTGTTTCGGCCGCAATCACAACCTCTCCTTATTTTTCCGCACACATAGTTTTATTGGATTTTATTGGCACTTTTTCATGGGTCGTGTGAATCATTTTATGAACATGTCATCATTGATCAGCTATAAATGGCCAACTGGCAGATGAATCGACCTTAATTTGATCCCCTTCAGGTCATCAGTATATTCCTCCGCTATGTCAGCGATGGCACTTGCAGATGCACTCGAAGAACGAACGCGAAACGGTGTGTAGAAAATGGCCCTCTGGATGCTCAACCTCACCCTGGTAGGAATTTACGAACGGCCTGTACTAACAGAACAATACCAGATATTTCCTGATTATGTGTAATGAGATGTAATGAGGCTATATTAGAGCCCATTTTCCATTGCCTGCTGTCATCAACTATATCATAACATCATTCCATTCTTTCGCCCATCGGTTTTGGCATGGGAGTTCCGAGACGTAACAAGATTGATTCATAATGACAGTTGCTCCAAGCTCCCAATCTAATCTTTGGTTGCTACATGTTGCTACTTCACTTCTCCTGCACCTCCGAGAAAAGAGCTACTTCTGTTGATGTCGACACGTCATTTAAAAACAGCCTAGAAAATTAACATGGAACCCAAAAATCAACCAATTGAAAAGGATGAGGCATCTGAAGCAAACCCCCTATTTTGGATTCCAGCCGTTCATTTTCCAGGGTGTACATGTTTCCATGCTTACATCCCGTTGCACATCCCATCTCAACACTGAATCCCCCGTTTTCATCACCAGGCTGGCCTTTCCAGACCAGTGGTCAAACTTACGGTGCGACGAACTCATTTGTTTGAAGATGGGCTTATCTCATTGATGGCCAAGGACTGAAATAAGAAAACCACCTCTTGAGGTCCTGCCCAAATGGGTCACACGAAGCTGCAGCGGCTGTAGCTTTCTTTGCACATATTTCGTGAATAAACTCACCCAAGTTTTCGTTTTTTGGGTGATGGTTTTCTTCCCTTCACCGGGTTTTGAAGCAACAAAAATATCGGAGGACGCAGATTGGCGCGCACGTTTTCAAGTGGTCTTCGTGAATGCCATGGGTCGACCAGAACAAGGGCAAGATGCAGGTAACCTGGAGCTGAAAAGTTTCATGAAGGTCGGTAAGATACAATTATAGATTCGTTAAGATGGCAAAAAAAAAGCTGGCCAAAAATCGTGTAAAAATTGGCTAGAGACTAAACTAAACTGAACATGTATAATTAGTGTATATTTTCTGCTGTCTACATGTTGACATAAAGATTGGCCAAGGGTGATTTTGCGACGGAACCAGCCACCTTTCATCACCGTCAGCCATCGCTGCTGAGGCGGTCTCTTCAAAGAGTTTTGGGAGAAGTCCCTTGGGGCTCAAGGTGGTGTGAAAATTTCCATCAACAAACCCATATCATCCATGTAATATGGCATATTTACCTACATGAATGGTTGATTTTATGGTTTTCATGTAGGTATGTCATACATGGATCCTATGGGACATGCAGGGAAAATGGTGAGATACTGTTGATGATCAAGAAATCTGGCAAGAAAACCACATTGGGATGTAAAAAAGCATGTAAATAAATGTTGATGGGATAAACTACCAACCTCAACTGGTGACCGCCGGATTTCTGAACCATCAACAGTATCACAGGATATCGCGAGGAAAAATGCAACATACTTCGGTGAATGTACACGTTGGAAAAGATTGCATTTACCAAAAACACCAGAATGTCGTTTTTTTTTTTTTTGGAAACCCAACGAAAATGGCTTACAGTGCAACCGTTCGTTTTTTTTTTAATTTGTGATTTGGGAGTGAGATGATGTACACCCCTGGAAACTAACATGGATACCCAAAATGAAGCTTTGGAAAATGTATCTCCTTTTGAATATGGCCATTTTATGCTATTTTTGGGCATTTTTGGTATCCATGTTAAATTTCTGGGGTGCATGTATGTTTCCAATGTTTGTTTATCCCGTTCTGCCTGTGATTTTGCCATTGAAGATCTGACAATCTAAATTTGTTACAATCATGGCATCCATGGATTTTAGAGCATGTTAGTTCCATTCTAGGACATGCTAGGCTAACCAAGCGAAATTTGAATTTGAGATCCAGTACTTTACACAAATGTTGCAAGCTTTTTACCCTCACAGTATCCTTTGTCTTTTGAAATGTTGGTTGGACTTGGCCCGTCATTGGCATTTTTTCTCAGAAACTTGGCACTTTTGCCAGGAGTTTCTGATGTTTCTATGACGCACAGCCTTCCTTGAAGTGGAATAAATGACATTTACTAGGAGGACATAATGGAGATGCAATATTATAGTATGCAGTAGAGATAGTTGAAGAATGTTGAAGAGAAACTTGGGATGTTGTAGGTATACCCCTCCCCTGCACCAGGACATGTTTTAAGCCACATGCACACATCCGGAAATTCGTATTGACAATATATTATATAACATGTTACAATATACTGTATGTTTTTTTCAGATATGGCTCATGCTCTTTGCATGGGTATGTAAGCAAGAATGCAAAACATGAATAGTATCTCCATCACAAATCATACATGGCCATGGTGTGTTATGCATTCACAACATTGTCTTGACAGACTTCTTTGAACATGAATGGAGGACATCTTCAACATTATAGAACTTAGGTTAGCTGAAACAGCCTTCAACCCGGAGTACGGCCTTTTTCGAGTCACTGAAGATCGCTTGTTGTTTCCAAATCCAGAAGCCTGGAAATATCACGAAACTCGGCATCAGCTTCTGGTGGTTGAGAGGAGTAATGTAAGCGATGCTACGGGAATGGCGTTGAAAATCAAAACAACCCTGAAGTAAAGGCATGCCCTGGTTCACAAAGCTTCACACACACACACATATATATATATACATAGATAATCCAACGAAACAATCCACTGTTATCAGTGAATTGGCAGCACCTAGCCTATTCACCTGTTCTTTCCTTTGTGTGTGTGTGTGTGTTCCGTTTTTAAGGAAAATGTGGAGACGCTTCTGGAATTCTTGGGCCTCGTCATTGGCAAAGCGATTTTTGAAGGGATCGTTCCTTGGCAAAAAAGAGAAGCCATTGGAAGGTTCCTATTGAAACGTTCCCATATGGGTGTTTCCATAAATGGTGGTACCCCAAAATGGATGGTGAAAATAATGGAAAACCCTATTAAAATTGATGATTTGGGGGTACCACCATTTAAGGAAACACCTATATGTTCCAATGTGTTTAGTTCAAAACCATGGAAACCACAAGAATGAATGGAAAGGTTTTTTGTTACTCAACACAGGGATGCAGCAATTCTGTGACCTTAAATGCATGTGGTTAAACGTCGAGTGCTAGATGCTTTATATATGCTGTATACCTTCTCAATTCGGGATACCGGGATAGTACCAGGGTGAACTCGTGCGACATGAAACGACTCCATACAGCGACATCCTTTGAAAAAGATCATGGTTTTTGTATGTTTTTGGATCAATTTCAACATGAGTTTTCAACACATTTCAGGTTGCCAACGGAACGAAGCAAATCATCATATACCACCCAATTTGAGCTTTGGTCATGTTTCAATGTTTGGCTTCAACTCCTTAAAACACTGACATCTTTCAAACAAACCAACTGTTGATGGTTCAGAAATCCCAAGGCCAATCACCGTTTGGATGGTGCTCAAACCTTGTAAAACAATGGTAGATTTCAACTACCAACCTCCCTCAACTGGTGAGTTGATCCCTTGGTTGCATTTGTGCATCCACTGCCAGGTGGTGGAGCCTTGTTTTGCGAGTTTTTTTTTAGCCAAGCTATTGGGAAAACACAATTTCTACTACGACCTACAATCCTTGGATCCTGTTGCCTGGATACTGGATACGGTTAGATGGATGGAGGATGGATGGACGTGACAAGGGGGATACTGGAGGTGGTTATGATCTTCAAATCTTCAAAGGATTCCACATCCTTTGTGGGTTTTTGGTTTGATGCCGAAGTCATGGTCTATGAATTTTTTGAAATTGGGAATCATGCCAAGATTCCAAAGGATGGCATGGGATTAAATGAAAGTTAACGACTTGGAATTGAAATGATGATGTTTTTAGAGACAACTTGTGTGCTTTGACTATTGGAAGGTAGGTGTGAAATGCTTGGATGAGTTGACTACAGTATGACAGTATATGAAATCGTTCACTGCACCTTCGCACACACACACACATATGTGTATAAAATTTTAATTTAATTGTATACATATTTATGATTACATCTCTATCCGATATTGACTGACAAAAAAATATGGTTCTGAGTTGGAAAAATTGGAACTTTGGAGAGTCATCTGAGTCCTTGACCCGGGATGTTAGTGGAAAGTAGAAAGGTTCACGGTTACCAGGGATCACAATACACCCCCGAAAACTAACGGCTGGATACCCAAAATGACGGGCCTTGGAAAAAGTGGTTCCGAGTTTTAAATATTATGGCCATTTTTGGTATTTGTTAAATTTCTCGGGGGTAATGTATGCCTAATTTGTTGCACGGATTGCTGAGGGTGAGACTGGGTGGGAATGTTTTCTTTGTTCTACTCCATGCCTCGTCAGCCTCCTTTGACTTCTCTGATGTTTTTGAAAAGGCATTGCAGTCGCCCATTCGATCACGAGGATTGTTTTTTTCCATACCGTTCTACCACCCGGAAAGTAGATGGCGATCGCCACTCCCATGTATAATTGGTTTATCATGGCCCTTTACAAATCGCCACTGGGAGTGGCTAGTCATCCACTGTCATGACGGTGCACAAGTTCGGAACATTTTACCGTAACACGTTGCTGGCATACACAAAGCCTTGTCACTGCTTCATCGGCAAGCCAGTAAGCCTTGAATCAAATACATGGTGATTTTCTGAACGGCAATGTGCTTCACCCATGCCCCGAGGCTTTGTTTGCAAACTTGCAGCAACTGAAAAATTACAGTCAGGGCCTCAACCCATTTTGTGTTGAATCGATTTGACAGCGGTCACGTACGTTCTGGTAGAACATGGGATGGAAAGGATGACCATTTTTGGTAAGTTTCTCCGAAAATTGGTGACAACTTCAAACGATCCTTCAAAGGATCCCCTCACTTCAGAAACGTTTCTTGTTTTTGACTGATGTTTCTTGGATTTTTGTGTACACATGATTCTTCTTACGCAGATTGTGTGTTGATAGGCGGCGACGTGTCTGAACTGAGCCTATCTTTTGTGGTGACCAGCGAGGGGAAGGACGTACCCTTGTTGCCTAATGGACAAGATGTGCCAGTCACTGCAGAGAATCGAGTTAGATACATCTACCTGTACCGTGGCGGGAAGTTGTTTTGGGGAGACAAGAGCTCAGCTGCGAGAGGCATCTGATTATATAATGTATATATTTTTACCAAACATGTGTGCAGTATGTAACATGCAGGTATGAATAAGGATAATCTTGTTCTCTTGGGTCATCTGATGAATCGCCATCAGCACATCGTTGCTAAGAAAGGTGCTCAGAAACCCCTCCTCATGATTTACATGGGTTCTTTTGGGGGTTTGTTCAATGGGGTTTCCCAACCTGTTGGTTTTTGTTACAAGCAACCTTTGGTTTCCAGGAACCTCTGTTATTGAATGCGAGACATTTGAAATGAGAGACATTTGAATAAGTGCGGGTTTCATATATAGTTCTATATTTGTTCTAAACGATGTGTGTTTTGTTGCCTGGAGCTTTGTATTCCTGCAACAACCGTGACATTTTTCAACACGAAATGGGCTCCGGACAGGAGCCCGTAGGAGCTGGGACAAGAGCACTGGCTCTGATTGAACAAGTCCAGAAAGGAATGCTGTCGCTAGGATGGGTGTAATTTGATTTCGGTAGATCAGGTGAGGTATTTCATAAAGGAACGTAATTAGTGGACCAAATATTCAACAAATCACCCTGCAAATGTATATAATTCTCGTGTTCAACAACACAGATTGTTGCGTATCAAATCACAATGTTGCTGAGGCTAAGTGACTTCAAGTTAAACAAAGAGTTGCATCGTGCCTCTACGGCCTTTCTGTCCGGCTTCCGACGGCTTATTGATGAGAAATGGTTACGGATGTTGAGTGAAGATGAGTTGCAGCAGGCCTGGCTGGTAGCTGGTGGTGTGCTAGGTGTGTGCTTTCAAAATAATGATGGAAAGAATTCACTGCACCATTTGTTAGATTACTTTTCAATTTTTCGCATATTGCTGTTCTTGGGTTACTTCGAAGCAAAGTGTTGGAAATTGGGAAAAGACAGCATGAACATAAACAGGAATGCGGAGGATTGAAGCATCGCTGTCTCAGGATAGGAAGGATTGTCACCCAATATTCGGGCGTGCTGAAAAGGTAGTCAGTTGGTCCTTCTCCCTTCAAGATTGGAAGCTAGTTAAGGACACTTTGCAAATTGGACATGGGCAAAGTAACAATTACAAGGTGGAATTGCAATATTCCCCAAGATGTACTGTATATACTTCAGATTTGATGCACGGGCCCCAGAGAACTGGGCCTTTTGGGTCAAACGTTGTGTCGTTACGACCTATACACAACCTCAGGTGGAGCTGGATGATTTGATGTTGTAATTTGCGAGGCAAAGATAGTGGCCCAGATCGGGGTGGTTGTAACCCTATCTTGGTATGACATGATGTATATATATATATATTTATCATATTCAATATTTGATATAATATATATATATAGTGTCTCTCTATGTCTCTCTCTTATTTGTGTCCATCACGATATGCATACATTTCCACACACTTTAAAATCGTTATATTCATTGATCAATGTACTGTATCCCCCATTAAGTCGTCGTGTTTCCCCCCTGATCTCGGCCTCAAAAATCTCCGGTGTTCAGGTGATCAGTGGCTCTCAAGGAGGTACGTTGGATGTTGATGTGCCATGGCCTTGCTTTTACCTGAAACTGAAACTGAAGCTATAACTCTAAGAATTTTCCAACATACCCCTGGAACATACCCCAGACCCCCAACCAACGGTTTGTGAAGGAATTCCTTTCATTTGGGGGTTTATAGATTCCTGGGGTATGCTCCAAGGGTATGTTGGGGTTTTCTTACAATAACTGTAACATCGTCCCCAAAAAATGGTGGGTTTCCAAGTTGGGAGTTTTTTTTTCCTTCTCCAAGGGTCTAGACCCTTATTTTCAGGGGCGAAAATGTTTTGTAGTTTCAGGGAAGGTGAAATACTTTCCATGCCGTTGTTTTAGCTGTTTCTGTTTCAAAGGATTCTCCAATTTCCAAGCCACACTGAAGATATCAAGACGTACCGACATACCAGGTTCCGTATGCCTCTTTGGAAAAGGAGCTGTCTTCTGGAAATCATCATTCTCAAGTCCTAGTCAAGTCCTAACTATTTAAGCAAGCAGACATGGAAAACAATTACCACCAAGGCCTTTTTCTTCATGATTGAAGGGTAAGCTGAAACAAATTGTCCCATGTCCGCCAGCTTCGGAAAAACGGAATTATCCAACATGATTTTTGTTGGAGGGGGTGGTTTTCCTCCCAAAAGTTAAAGTGGAAAAACTGGCTTCAAAAACGAAATTTGAGCATAACCATCCTCGCAAAAAGTGGCCGTTTTTTGTCACCCAGGATTTGCAACGCTACACGGAGTACTCCAATTGTGGCCCACGGGATAAGGTGGTGTACCTCGGCGAAGTTTTTTGGGTGACTTTCCCGGCATGAAAGTTGCTTGGATGTGGTGGTTTTTATGTGGATAATGATGATAGATAGGCACACACTTGGATGGAAAGAAAGAAAGAAAGATAGACAGACAGATAGATAGATAGATAGATAGATAGATAGATAAATATATAGATAGCTAGTCGTATTGCACTTATTTGTTTGAAGGCCTATGTTTAGATTTCTTTGAGAGATGGTTTCTAAGGCCAGGACCAAATATATTACATGCTACTCGTAAGAATACTGAATCAGAGCGAAAGCGTTTTATGTACATGCTCCAAACAATCTATCCGGGATTGTTTTTCCGCGATGGCGTGCTGCCCACACAAAAAGGCAGCAGAACGAACACGAGAGCAGGTGTGCAAATAAGATTAAATAAGGGAAAACGATCATCAACCTAGTCAAATGTTGAAATCAACCAATTCACTGGAATTTTATGTTATCATTTCTCTCTTCTTTGTAAAGTATTTCAATCACTCTAGCGTAAGCCGATGAGTTTTCTAGGTTTAGTATTGTAGGAAACCATTCACAAAAGATCATAAAAACATGTTCTACTGGAACGATGCGTAGAATAGGCTGACCAATGTAGCCGTGACAGAAATATCATTATACATCCATCATACCATATATCAATACCAGTGAGGAATGCAACCCGTCAAATTGTATTCTCATCATATCATTACGCCTATATGCGTATATTTATATATATATATAAATGTGAAGTATGTGGAAACCTATTCTGAGCCCAACTTGGCACACCGTGTTTTTCTTTAGGTCGCATTTCTTTAGTGCCCTACGGGCCATGGAACCTCAACAACAGGCCTGACAATGGTGAGGATGCCGCTGCATTCAAAAGGAATTCTCTAGAACTTTCAGGGATGGTTGTGTGGCCGTGGCCAATACAAGATGATACAACTTTGTCAGATTTTTTGAGTGATCTAATGATCTAATCTGAACATAATTCCATGAAAATACCTCCACAATACCCAAGAGTCAGGCTTCCTTTTCCCGTCTCAAGGAAACAGTCCTTCCCCCCTCTTAAGAGGGCTTAACCTCCAAACCAAAAAAACTGTAGGTCAGGTCAGATACATTTCTTATATTCCAGGGAACCCCCCAACATGTCTCCTCCCAAAGTCGTTAGGAAGATGAGTTTACTAATAATGTTGATGGAAGAAATCCTGCACCACTTGGTCATGTTTCAATGTTTGGCTTCAACTCCTCAACACTGACATCTTTCAAACAAACCTACTGTTGACGGTTCAGAAATCCCAAACAACCACTTGGGATTCGGGATGTATAAAATTCTGTAAACAATAGGATTTCAACTACCAACCTCAACTGGTGACCACCGGATTTCGGAACCAACAACACTAGGTGTGATCCCTCCAGAGGGGCTCGGGCTGACAGCTTCTCCGAAGGTGAAGGTATTGCGCTTTGTCACCAGTTGCAGTCGGGCACCTTTGTTGGGTTTCTCACATTTACAGCCGCCATTTACCATTCACAAGGTGCGGCTGGTGATGGCTGGCGTTTCTTTTTGCATTTGATTGGTCATGGGTACACACGCATACATATATATATATATATGCATGTAGCCGTAAATTTATGTACATGTATATTTATTTTGTGTATATGAATATAGAAATACTGAAAAATATTCATAGGCATAGAGATGTGTGCGTTCTTCTGTTTTTGTTCTCTGGGCGTTTTTCAAATTTACAATGTTTGACGAGGCTGGACGGACCCAACAGGACACTCCAACATTCATGCTTTGCCAGAGGTAAGTTTTTGCGGCACACATGTCACAATTTGAGAGTTTTGATGACATGTTGATGATCAGATTTTGTTGCAGGTGGGCATATCCAGTAGCATATTCTTTTTTGTGAAGGAGCTTCTCAGACAGTGATCTGAGTGAATCTAAGTGTGTGTTTACTGTGTGTTTGAAACAGCATCGCTTAAAAATCCTAGTATATAGTGGTATGTTTTATGCTATTTCCACTTTCGTTTCCTGAGATTTCTCCAATCACAGTGATTCGGGCCAGGTTCATGTGCGAACTGATTCCGAGAAGCTACCAACAGCCTCTACCTGTCGCTTGGTGTGCGATCAGAGCAAGCAGATTGCTTGGTGCTTGGACAGTTTCTTTGATCATCAGATATAATCAGCGGCTGCTTTAGAAATGGCGAGTCGTATCAGTTCTGTAGGAATTCAACACTTCTTTTTATCCCCAGCTCCCTATTTTCGATTGATGAGTAGACTTTCCCACTTTTTAGATGAACATGCTTTTCATAGATAGTTTTCGATCATGTGTTAATCAATTTTATTCACCTCTACTTTATATGTATACATATACTGTATATATATATATAATCGACCCTTCTTTGAGTGTTTTGACTCAACCAGCCCGTATTTTTCGAATGTTTTTGTAAAATTCCACCCGTTTCAACTAAAATTGGTGGTTTAAGGTTTGTGATTTGGATTTTTTGGAATCCCCTTATGAATGGGATTAATTACTTAGGGTACGTACCCTAGAATCCCAAAAACCACCAATCCAAACCACCAATTTACCGTTACTTGGATGTCCCAGGAAGTTAGGATCCATGGTTCGTAAATGGGTTATTTCACCTACTTATAAATGGGGTATACTGGGGTGAAATAACCCACTGATCCTAACCATTTACCAACTTCCAACGGGACATCCAAGTAGTTGACCGTTGTTGTTTTCCTCTTTTTATGGATTCAGGTTTCAACACCTTGAAGCTGCCCAACTACTCTTCGCCGGAAACCTCAGGGTTTCAGACATTCATGGGATGCCACCTTCAAGGGGGGTTCCCAGGTTGGTGGTTCATGTAGGTTTTTTTTCTGTGGTTTTTCGGGGTATGATACATAGGATATTTCACCAATGTCATGTGACCACTTTGATTGATCAGGTTGATGACTTAGACTCAGACACAAGTTGTTTTTTTTCACTAGATGAGTTGTGTTTTCTTTATCTTAAAAACATCTTTGGCTGAAACATCCAACTTGTTGAACATCGTTGTGAGTGTATGACCGAAACTTGAGACTTGAGGGATTTTCAGCTAGCTATAAGGTGGAAGGTCATGAAGCAGAAGCTGGAGTTTGTGATTATTCAGGCACGACCTGATGCATAAAAAGACCTATTTGGAAGTGTGTGCACTTTGTGTATGTATATATCTAAAATAGTATCTACATATTCCCAACGATTCAAGGCACAGAATCGGGATGTGCATGTTGAGAACGTCACATTCTGACTTATGTTTCTTTCCTTGTATAGTTAGGAAGGAATGCGCAATACGCCAACATATGCAAATACGTCATTGAAGATGTTTAAAAGGTTGCAAATTTCACATGGCATGCAAACCAAGTACAGCTTGTTTGAAATCCGTTGGGCAGTGTGCACATGATTTCTTCCTGTCAGGATGCTGGCTTTGAACTGGATTAATTTGCACCGGTGACGGAGGACAATAAATAGAACGGACATGGTTGGCCGCCTTGTCCTTGTATACAAGGAATCAGGGAGAAGCTTGAGGTTCATCGCTAGACTGCTAGACTATATGTGCTCATGATTGCTTATGCACTTTATGTTTTGTTTTTGTGGGAAATGGGTCATGCAAAAGTACAGTCAGTGATAATGAAAGTTGAATATTTGTTGTGGAACTCTGCGGGTATGCTGATGGCACTCAAGCTTCATGTACATAAGAGTGTCACCCCGTCGTTCCCCGGCCAAAGTGCCTGTGTGGCGGAGACAACGCAAGATAAATCGATGAAGATAGGTGCGATGATGGGGCCGCCATGGGCGACGCAAAGATACAAGTGTCAGAAATCCAGCTAACCAGTTGAGGTTGGTATTTTGCCCATTATTTACAGGGTTTTACACATCCCAGGTGGTGCAGGACTTCTTCCATCAACAGTACCAAATGCATCCAAATGCAGTTTTTTATTATGTATAGCTCAGCTTGGCGTTTTTGCCAAAGCTGTTGTGGTTGGCAAAGGCGACCAAGAAATAAATACATAAGCTTTACATGTTGGGAATGTGCCTCTATATTGTTTGTATAAACAAGTATATGTAGAACATTGTGTGTTTCTAGCTAAAATGTTTCGCCTGATTAAATGACAACACTATTAGACTATATACTGTACAGTGTACATACCCCATTTTGTGTTACCCCCCCCGGAAGATTGACATAGAACCTGAAAATAGACCCCTGGAAAACCACTATTTTTTCGAAAGGGATAACCAGATTGTAACCTCAGTGGAGAGGTGGGTATGCAAAAAAAAAAGTCCCCTGAACCAAAAAAGGCCAGGTGATTTTTGCAAAATGGTAACTTTTCCACACTTGAAACAAAAAAAACCACATGACCTCAAAAACAGTTGAGAGGATCTAAAACTCCCAGATCGTCTCTCAGGTGTTGTTGGTGGCATTGCAATTGGCTGGAGTAACCCAAGAGGTGCTTCCGGCTGGAGGGTCTATGGAGGGGGTTGGTTTGGGGGGAAGTCTGGGAGGTTTCCCCATGTACAAAACACAAGTAGTTCAGGGGTAAACAACTTCTACAACCCAACTGGTCATACCCCTTGGTGTTTTAAGGGACCGTAACCCGTTTTCTTAATCTTAGGGGTTAGTTTTGTTTGTTCAAATTAGCCAGGTGGGATTACCATGACATTGCGTTGAGTTGCCAGTTGCTATTCTTTGAAGTCCCCATCTTTGATTTTGAAGTTGCATGGACTGGGCTTATCACAATCTCAGGATGTTGCACTGATAGACTATGTTCTATTATGTGTTATCCATATTTAATGATCAGTGATCATAAAGAGTGAGGAATGATGTATGTAATGTATATGTCCATGCTTTTATTTGATTATGATGCATGATTGATTTTGGTTAGCTATGCTCAAGTATGATCAAGCTTTGAAAATCAAATCAATTTTGACATGTTTTACCATGTCATGATTTTTTTTGTTGGTTGACCCATTTCTTCCCATCTCCAATCACAGGAAGACGCCGCTACCTATCGAGCAGCCTATGAGGAAGCGAGAGAAGCAGGTGCTTGTATGGCAGCGCAATGCGTTGCGGGCTTGTCTCCTTCATGAGACATAGAGCTAGATACATAAACAGATAAATAGATGGATAAATAGATTAGATATTAGATAGATAGATAGATCGAAAGAAAGAAAGATAGATAGATAAATAAATAGATAGATGGAGACACAGATAATTAGATAGATTGATAGATAGATGGATGGATAGATGGATAGATAAGTGGATGGATAGATAGATGGATAGATATGTAAAAATCAACTCGACTTGTGCACGCTGTGATTGTGTTGTCACTCAGCACCTTTTGTACTCTGGGCAAATA
>DF244200.1:0-26054 GCA_000507305.1 Breviolum minutum Mf 1.05b.01 | reverse complement strand
TCATCCTCATCCTCATCATCATCATCATCATCATCATCATCATCATCATCATCATCATCATCATCATCATCATCATCATCATCATCATCCTCATCCTCATCCTCATCCTCATCCTCATCCTCATCCTCATCCTCATCATCATCCTCCTGATCCTCATCCTTCTCATCCCATCCTCATCCTTATCGTCGGCGACGGCAGCGGCAGCGGCAGCAGCAGCAGCAGCAGCAAATTCCTACAAGCAGGAAGCAACATCCTATGACGATCTAGGTTCCAAATGGTTCCAGCATGGTCAATCAAGTATCTATATGGGGATAGTCATCCGACCATCAATAAAGATTTCTTTAAATCGGATATTTTCGACCATCCATGTGCGATGGGGTACAGGTCCCATCCCCAACTATCTGGAATTTCTCAGGCCCTTGCACCCGCAGGAGTTTCACGAATGGAAACTAAAAAATGAAGCCTTCCTCTTCCAGACTCAAGTCTCGCATCAAGCGCTTGCATTTTTTGTTTCCCTTCAAATGCATCTCTATCTCAGTTGGACAGTTGACAAAGGAAAGCTCATTCTGGACAAGACTCTCCACAGATTTCACCAACTCCAGCAAGATGCCCTGCGTGGGCTTCAACGATGGGCCATGAGTGGCTGGGGCATGCTTTTTTGGGTCAGGGGCTATTGAAAGCAAGGGGGAAATTGGCAAGGAAGCCAGCGGCCTCCAATTGCATCTGCCCACTTTGGCATGCAACTGGACCGATGGGGCCTTGTCTTTTATGCCGTGGGCATGAATGAACACTTCTCTGGTGGCTCGAATCTTTCCAGGCCCGCATTGATGTTACTGGCGGGAAGTTAATGTCCTTAGGCAGGTAAATATACTTGGTGGCTCAGGGCGCCTCGGCTATCAATGGCAAAAGTTGCCAGCCAGTGACGCTGCTTCTTACCCCAGCCCGCCCACACATGAGCAGAGGGAGCTCAAACAAGAAGTGAAAGGTTCTGACCCACGAATGTCATAGCTCCAGCGTTTCAGGATTTACCCAAAAAAGTGCGAAATGAGGGCATCAATCCATTGTTTGCATGTCCGACCAATAAAAAAATTGGCTGGTGAGAAATCAGAGAATGACGTATCCCTCTTGTAAACCTGGTATACCTACTATACCTGCAGGACCATTCCCAGATCAAAAAATGCCATTTCCCTAGCCAATAGTTCGTGGCTGAACCAAGAAATCAAGAGGTGAAACTTGAACTTAAAGGACTAAATGATTGAAACCACCTAAAGCTAGAGATCCTATTTAAAGAAACCATGGCATCGTTGTACCATTCCATCCGATGATTTTCCCTATCAAGTGTTCCCCATTTCAACAAGGCCATGGCGGGAAGTACCTCTTAACAAAAGGGCCAGTGGAAATTACGAGATCTAAGTGCAATGTTTCATAATTGACTAACCTTTTGGACTTTTGAGGTCCTGAGTCCTAAGTCTACAGATTTCATATCCTGGCCCGCAGTTTTTGTTGGTGAGTCGCAGCCGCCTCTGGTTGGTGAGTTCCCGCGGAGTCCAAGTAGGTCCTGCACCATGCAAGCAGCTCAACGCTTGACGAGGGAAGCAGAGCACACTCTTCCAGGTGTAGTATAAATGTAAACGAATGATATGCATGTGTATATACTACATATATATATACTACATATATACATATGTACGGTACATCTGTCCGCCTTGCGGAGTACCTCCTTCTCCGAAATGATGCATCAGAACCCCCGACTGTGGTAAGTTGAGTGTTAATGGTATTAACAGTGTTAGTAGAACTAGGCACTAGTACTACTTGTAACACTAGCACCCTGGAGATTTAATTTAATATCAGGGCCTCAGCAATTTTGAAGTAAGAACCCTCACAGCAACTATGAGGAATGAGACACTCAAAAAGCGTGGAAACATGAAGTGATGGCTGCTCGCAGACAATGCTCTAAGTAAGATGGGAGGTGCTCCCACATCCGGTTGATGGTGTCTGCTTCGCTGGCAAAAGGGGTATCCAAATGCTTCTTGACTTGTAAGTAAGTATCTGAAAAGATCCAGAAGGATACTTCCGACTTGAATCCCATGCTTGAATGTAAACCTTAAAATACTCTAAATCAAGCACGTGCTGTCCAGCATTCATTTTCTTCAAACATGAGCTTCTCTGCCTCTCTTCACAAAACATGTTATGGTACCTTTTCTCCAAAAGGTGCACCAAACGACGGTTTCTCCAAGAAATGGGCCTGACGGCCCCCTCAATGGCTTTGCATGGGTAGTGGCCCAGCACCACTATGAGTCGTGACCCAAGCGTGGCAGAACCTCAAGTGCTCGGAGGCGCGCGGAAAAATCAGTGCTTTTGATGCTTAGTATTGTCGGACCATTGCTATCATTCATTTGCTTCGGACCGTGTTGTGTAGTACGGTCAGGTTGGGATGGTTCGTGTGCTTTACTCCTGCCCAAAAATGTGCGTTTCTCTGAGTGTGCGTATGTCACAGGGCAATCGTGACACACTTGCAAACGTGCCCGTGCAGGCCACACAAGATCACGAGAGAGCACAAAAGACAAAAAGTGCCACCATTTCAAGAAAACCTGTCTCGGTATCTTTTGGATGATCATCAAACAAGACTTCCCTTCCATCTAACAAAATATAGACAGTAAAAGGCTGCTCAACCTTCTCTTGCTTCCAGTTCTCATCCCCATCCAAAAGAACATCCAGGCAAAAAAAGATTCTCCTGTCAATCCCATTGGGGGAAACAAAGGTCTTTTCTTGTGACAAGTGACAAAACTCAACGCTGCCCATCATGCTGCCTTCTGCCTCAGATACCGCAGGAATTTTTCACAACAGCATGGGTGTTGGGGTGTTGAGATGGCAAGCTCAACAAACCCATTTTTGCAAACAGGCAAATTTTGTAGATGGGGTGTATATTATAGATATATATATATATATATAATATACAAATATCTCAGCTTTGTGCGTCCCGAATGTGGATGTATCGCCATACAGTCGAAAGGTTTCCCACAACTCAAGGGGCCCTTCATGTGCAGCGGTGGCCCTTCAGGTCAAGTTGCATGGGTGCACGTGTTCCCCGCATTCCGAAGGGCAAAGATATCTCCGGGCATTGCATCGAAGATGGTTTCCAAAGGCACCTGAACATCAGAGCTGCCAACAAAGAGCTTCAGTCGCGAAAGCATTGGGTTTTTTAATGTGAAGTTAGGTGTTGTACCAACACAAATCCATCCTTTGCATTCTTTTGTTGTACAGGTGGGTTTTTTGGTTGCATCCAATCCTAGTATGCATTGTAAATCACCCCTGGCTTAGTAGTTTCGGACAAATATCATGACCAAGGTACTGGGCAATCTGCACAGCCCACCACTGCTGTATGAGGTGCTTGGAATTGATCCAACTGGTATCTCGCCTGTCCGCGAAGTCGACAAACTTGGTGTTGAGTCAGGCTGTTGGGTAAGATAGAAACGGTGAGCAAATAAAGCACAAGGTAAAAATAAGCAAGGTCCTTCTTACCAGTACTATTCCACAAGCAACAGTGGCTATAGTGACATTCTACAAATGTGAATCACCTCATAACCCTGTGTTCAATAGGAAAATGAGATGGAACTAGAAAGGGATGTTGCACTCCAAAAGAACAGAACTGCTTAATCAAGAGTCTATAACAAACCAATATGTTGAGGAGGTGTGAAACTTCAGAAAAAAAAGGAAGCCGAAGACTCCACAAAGTATTCTAACATACGGACTTTGGCTTCAGGGGGAATAGGTTTCTCCCTTGATGCTATCAATTCAATAAATCTCCATGCAAATATGGATCAATATTGGATTGATTGGAAACTCACAGAAATTTATCCCGAAGGTCACCGGTGTCCACGGTGTGCCTGATGGTCCATGGCTGCGGCCATGGGGCGTCCGCGCACGAAGCGTTCGTTGCCGGCCTGTGAATCGTGGTCCACTGAAGCTAGGTTAAATCTTGAATTTCATGGTAGTTGCCGAGCCTATCTGACAGTTTGCCGACAAAGTTTATAGGTATCTCAAAACCCATGATGATTTGAGGCAGATTATATCGTGCTCTTGACCTGGGTAGTCCCTACGTAATCCTGTTTGGGCAGTTGTTCAGAGATCCGGTTACATGGTGATGGGTGAACCACTGGATGTTGCTTTGCAGATGAATGTTGCCTTCTCTCGATCCCCTGCTGATTGGAAAGGCTAAATATCAAACTTCCCTTTTTTCACAAACGACATGGTTCTTTACACTTTGAGACAACAAACCTGGCGGTGGCTTTTTCGCTGGCAAGTTGCTTAAACTTCGTTCCTTACATGTGGATATTATATACAGAATATATTTCACTCCAATCTCACCGGGGGCTCTTCATGGCCACCATCCAACTGTGCCTTGAGCAACAGCACCGCCTGGTGAGGAGGTAGTGCTTTTCGACCACCAAACCTTTTCACCTTTGAGGGTGAAAATGCTGCTGAAAAATCGTCATCACAGTGCGCCCCCCCCCCCCCATATATGGCCAAGAAACCTACGAATGACTTTCTGAAAATGAAGCATGAAAGCATACACAAAAACCCTACATTTTTCGCAAGATTCTGAACAATAATACTACAATAATTCAATCTGACGTGTTAAACAAGCCGGCATTTTGTGGTCAGATTCCCGAACTCAACAAACAGGAATATGGTAGCGTTTCCGATCGATGTTTGCTTTTGAATGCAAAACCCTCTCTTTTTTCAGCATGGCCATGCAACAAGACCTTTGAACCCACGAAAAAAAGAAACAACAAATTCCTTGGAAGATGGCTGTAATTTCAACAAATCACCCTACTGACCCAACTGAATTTCACACACCCTGGTTTCACCACCTCTATGAAGCTGGTAATGTCGCGTTTGAAAGCATGGTCAGTTTGAATGGTCGTGAGAAGGAAAATTCATTTGATGACCACATCCACCAAGGTTGGTTCGTAAGTGATCCCACTCTTCCTGCAAGGATTAGATGATGTTAGGTGCTTCAAACCACCATCTATGGCAAGTAAGGTCGTTGATCGCGTCATAGTTCACTGGAAAGGTCATCTTGGAAACAAGACCCATGTTTCCTTGAAACAAAATTGCCACCTGAACGGTGAATGTTGGACGTTTTTTCTCGGATTTGAAGGGCACTGAAACCGAAGTTATTTTCATATACATAGTATTTTCAAGTCTGTTCATAAACTGCAACAAGTCCTATATCACCAGGAGGGGAACCTCCATGGTGCTAAGGCGTCACCCTGATCTCCCTTTCACCGCCCGTCGAGTCACAGGTTGAGGAAGGCCACCTCCACCTGATTGACTGTTACAGATCAATCCTGAAACCAGGAGATTCGTTTAAAACGTTTAAAAATTGACAGTAGTCTTAAAGTGTCTTTTTTTTCAAAAAAGCATCGGAATGAATTTTTCAGATAACTATTTAGGCAAGGAATTTTCAGAGCCCTTGCTGTAATTTGAGTACGCTGAAGAAGTAGAAACACCCATTCCCTTTTTTTTGGCGGGGACCACTTTCTCCATTACATCTCCCGTCAAGAGTAAGTATGTTTCAATCATCGGAAAACTTCTGATACTTCTGTAACAATGAAAATGCCTTGGCTTTTCTGTCATGGAACGTCATGTGACAATTGGTCAAGTCTATGGATGCTGACATGTTGCTTTCCCTGACATGTGACCTGAAAACTGCTGAAATCTGTCTTTCCTGTCACAGCCCACCCTGTTTTGTGGTTAGCTCAATTTTGACGTGCATGCATACAGTACACGGGCACAGCATCCAAAGACAATCCTTACTTGGTCGCTGAGTACTGTGCGTCGGCCGCTAGAAGGCATTTATAGGCCAGCTAAAACATACACATAGTACATAGTAGTTGGGTGATCGCTGGTGCGCACCTGTAGAATATCATAGCAGTAAACTATACATAGCTCGGCCCAATTTGGTGATTTCCTTTATATATACATATATACATATATACATATATACATATATACATATATACATATATACATATATACATTTATGCATATATGCATATATGCATATGTGCATATGTACATATGTACATATTTACATATATACATATATACATATATATATACATATATACATATTTACATATATGCATATATGCATATGTACATATTTACATATTTACATATATACAAAAATATAAATATACATATATACATATATTCATATATGCATATGTACATATTTACATATTTACATGTATACATATATACATATTTACATATATACATATTTACATATATACATATTTACATATATACATATATACATATATACATATATACATAAATACATTTACACATATACATATTTACATATATACATTTATACATATATACATATATACATATATACATTTATACATACTTACATATATACATATATACATATATGTATATATGTACATATTTACATATTTACATATTTACATATATGCATATATACATATATACATATATACATATATACATATATACATACATACATACATATATACATATATACATATATACATATATACATATATACATATATACATATATGCATATGGACATATATACATATTTACATATTTACATATTTACATATATACATATATACATATATAGACATATGTACATATGTACATATTTACATATATACATATATACATATAGACATAAATACATATATACATACATACATATATACATATATACATATATACATATATACATTTATTCATATATACATATATACATATATACATATATACATATATACATATATGCATATGTACATATATACATATATAGACATATAGACATATTTACATATATACATATATACATATATACATTTATAGACATATAGACATATGTACATATATACATATATACATTTACATATATATATATATCATATGTTCATTACCTGCCCAGTATCATATCTGATTACAAGATAATCCAAAACGATATATTCAATCTACGGGAAGAATCCTCGATTACACAGATTCCTGGATTCTCTCATCTTTGAGGGGCTGGGCTACTAGGCCAAATTCCATATTCCACATGTTTGTCGCTCGTGAAAGTGCATGGATTTGGTGGAAGTGTTGCCATGTTTCACCTGAAATTGATGAGGTCATCTTGCAGTCTGACTGCCCCCCCCAAATCAAGAATACGCCCATTCACCGCTAGAAGTCATAATTCATGCTTAGTTTCAACCATTTCACTTCCTTGCGAAATATGGCTGTGTGCATCGATTTAACAGCATTAAAATTCCTAATCCTCAAGTCAAGTAATTGGGGGTATCTCCCACACCATCATAAGACTCCCACTGCATTTTCCTTGTTCCGCCTGGTAAGTCTGAAGCAAAGCTGACTGACAAATGGCTAGCTTCGCTGCTGCTATCCTTGAAGTTGTTTCGTGGTGGGCTGCTGTGGGTTTTTCAGATTTTCGAGCGATGCGTTTGCTGCGAAAATGGCATCTATGGCATCTCGGTACGTGTTATAACGATCGACCAAAAAGGTGGTAAAAAGCATTGCTAGGGACTTTGAAGGCTCATTGATTGGGGAAAGCTGTTGGGGTGTGGTGGGATCCCATCCTTAAAACTTGAAGGAGATCCCGATTTTCGATTTCAGGGGCGTCTGACCTGAAGTCACAAGTTGAAGTTGTTTATACCGCAAAAAAGTCGCCATTGTGTGAGATTTGCTATTCAAAAAATCCAGCTGGCAAATGCTGGGATTCTCATCTCTAAGAAGGATTCCTTCTGCCTATGATGAGAATAGCAGGATTTTAGCAAGTTTGCCACCCAACCTGATGGTTGGGGAATGCTCTACTTCTCCCAACCGAGTGTGGTTGAACCCCTGAAAATTTTGCGCTGGAAGATGTATGTATATATATATATATATACCGTACTTCAATCTGTTTCACTTACTCTTAATATTATCTTAATTACTATGGGGTACACTCGGGGAAACGCATCTGCTCCAAAAATATGTGTGTGTGTTCCCAGTGTTTTCAGTCACCGTGCCAGTCACCAAGTTTCACTCTGAATCTCAGGCATGGTTTGCACCCGCTTCAATGCACTTGCCTGCAAAGCTTTCACATTTTCAAGACCTCAAAACACCCGAAACAGTAGAGAAATCACGTGATTCCAGTCATTTACGTAGGGAGACCCTAACAACACGACCACTGAATGTCTGGCTTGACTTTACAGGGTTTTGATCCAATAAGAGGTCACTGTTCCACCCGAATACTACTGTAGATGCGCAACTTGTTTGCCTGCAGCTCATATGTCATTTGAAATACTACCTTGTTCTTAATCATCATTTGTGGTATGCAAATCTCACGTTTACAACTGAAAATTTGAAACCAAACTCAAGAATCATAAATATGATTGCTTTTGCCTACAACTCTACAAAATGTTCACAGAATCAAGCCAAAAGGACTTGACACTCTCCCATTTAGTACTTCTAAATGAACATGGACTTTCACCGAATCCCCACCTGCTTCGGACATCTATATCCATCTTGCACCAGCATGCCCCGCTTTTGGGGGGCGTGGGTACAGTCAAGATTCAAGTTTCAAAAATAAAGCTTGCACTGGCTGAGCTGTGGTACTTTCTTCATTATGATTTTTTGCATTAAAAACGCCAATCCGATTGTCTACATCTTCCCAATTTCGTGCAACGCTTTGTGTTAAAAGATGTTCCAATGTTGTGACCTATCCCGTTGTTGACTTGAAGATTCAAAAAAACTTGCACATTGGTCACGTTGGTGTGCACACCGACGTGGTGAGAACTGTTTGGTGGAGGCTGTTGGGCCAAGTTATGAATTGACATTGCCTGAACTGACCCAAGACTGTTCAAATTGGAAATGTTCCCTGCAAAAGAGGTGAAGGAAAATTCATGTCTGACACCTCACATGGACTTTTCACTCGATGATTGCATTCTGAATCCCAGGAGGTGGGCGGGGTAAGGGGCCCACCTCTGGGTGTCTTGAAAGGAAAATTCTCAAGCCGAAACGATCAAGTGCGAATCCATGCCACATGTTTTGGACCCGGAAGGATGGAGAGCTTGATTACTGCCCCCCAACGACACGGAGTATAGCTGTTGGGAAAAAAGGAAAATGGATTGGGGGATGTTTTCGTATATATATATATACATGTATGTATACATGTATACGTACAGACGAATATAAACCATATTATACACAATATACACGATATTGTATCGATCGCGTTGGTAGACCCTCCAGAAAACAAGATTTGGCAAAGTACTCTCGTTTACACAAAGTTTTTTCATGTTGCATGCAATGACGCGTAGTAGAATTCCTCCTTTGGGCATGTCTTACAACTCCAAGCAGGCACACAACTTCTTTTCTGCCCATCTTGCTGAGATTCATGCGGACAACATGGGTGTGGAGGAGACTTTAGCTGGCTTGTTGCTTATAGTTTGTGGTTACCATGAAATTACCATAATCGTTGCTTCCTCTTGGAATCAACTATGTAAGTTGAGACGACATCCTATCATTCTGCACATTCCCAATGGAACCATGGGCAGATAATGAAATACTGAGCGGAGAAATGGAATCTTGGGGCTTCAAGCCCAAGTGTTGCACCTTTTCTCGGAGACTCTGAAGGTGAAGGGCCATCATTTGGACACATGTTCTTACAAAACAGAAGGATGCAGGGCCCTTCATGACACAATTTATTGCGCCAGTACGGGATGATGGAGGTTAGGGGCTGCGCCAAACGTGATAGACCTGTCAAATCTGATGGGTGTGTCCGCTTAAGGGGCCAAAAAATCAAAGGTATTGCGGGTTTGGGGGCATCTATTCTCTTGCATGCAATGTGAAATCTCAAGGTACTTTGGAAAAGCTCTATATGGTCCACGGTCACTATCCCTCCAAGTAAATCATGGTTCACTAGTTCGCTGGACAAGAAAAGCTAGAACCTGTGGACCTGTTTCTTTTCAAAAAAGGGTTTCTATCTAATTTTCATATTCAAATTCAATTATGCAGTATACCCTCCCAAAATTTAACATGGAACCTGAAAATGGCACCCTGGAATAGGAGATTCCTTTTGGAAACCATCATTTTTAGGTTCCATGTTAAACTTTGGGAGGGTATCTTTTTTGCTGAACCATTCCACCGAACCTTATCTTAGATCAATTTAGATCACCGTTTTTCGCACCACATCCACCGCCTCGAGGCAAGGCCAAGAGCACTTTGCCCACTGAAGCCTGAAAATGGCCAAGGAAGGATGCCCTACAAAACTAGTTCTTCAAGAGCCAACAAGTGGCAGCAACAACAACAACAACAACAACAACAAGAACAACAACAACAACAACAACAACAACAACTAACTAACTAACTAACTAACTAACTAACTAACTAACTAACTAACTAAGTAACTAGCTAACTAACTAAGTAACTAACTAACTAACTAAGTAACTAACTAACTAACTAACTAACTAACTAAGTAACTAACTAACTAACTAAGTAACTAACTAACTAACTAACTAACTAACTAACTAACTAACTAAGTAACTAACTAACTAACTAACTAACTAACTAACTAACTAACTAACTAAGTAACTAACTAACTAACTAACTAACTAACTAAGAAAGTAACTAACTAACTAACTAACTAACTAACTAGCTAACTAACTAACTCAAACAAACAAACAAACAAAAACATGAAACAAGTGGTTGCAGTGGTCCTTTTGACCCGTTATTCTTCTTTCTTCGGACTCAACAACTAGTTAGGGTGCCGAAACCATATGTAACCCTGGGAAGATGTTTGATGCTTTGCCGAGGCCGAATCATCCAGGTTGGGTTGGCAGGAAAGGCTCAGTCAGTTTGGAAGATTACTTTCCCTTTTTTGGGTAGCTTCCTGGAAGCCATGATTGTTTTTCAAAAGACTAACAACCCTGAGTTCTGGTCTGTTCCCTGCAACAGCAAATAGTAGCAGTGACCCAAAAAAACCATCAACGTCACCCCCCAAGTGCAGGGCATAACAGGTTTGCTGTCTCCATATGAATCCATCACCAGCCTTGGCTCCTCTCCCACTATCCGCATCCTTTTTCCCTCGCCTCGCCGTCCACTCCACCACATGGAAGGATTTGAGTTGTGCAACTCGGCGCTTTTGCCTTTCCACCGACAGCGTCGACCGTCGACCCGATGATCCGATTTTGGGATGACTCGTTTTGTGACATATGCGAAACGCCAGCAGGTAACTTTGGAGATACTGAGATACTTGATATGTTCACATTGAGTCTTGCTCAAACAGACTACTCCGATGTGAAATTGAATTGGAATTTCTCTCTTTGTGACAAAAATCTAGTTTTAGCCAACATGAATCTTCCCTATTAGAAATCCGCATTGACCTAGTTCTTCATAACACCTAAACAGCGACCATATCCATTCTGCGCCTTCAAAATGTCACAACAAAGCTTCTCCAGACCTGAAAGAGCGGCTAATTCGGTGGAAACAGGGGGTGTGGCAAAATGTTTGATTTTGGTTCCTGTTGTGCAGTACATGCAATTGTCTGTGTGGTAATCATGGCTTCTCAACAAAGTGCGCGGGCACTTCACCCCAATTGAAAGTAGCAAAGGTCCCATAAAAGTCGTGCTAGACATCACTTCGCCATGCATTTCAAGGAAATCTTCCAAACGATGGGTCCGGCACGCAAGGAGTTAGTATCGACTAAAGAAGACAACGCAGTGCAGTGTCTGTTGGGCTTAAGTAGTTCCTTCATTTTCAACATACCGCAACATACCTCCTCACAAGCAGTGATCCAACCCCAAGAGAAATACGTAGGTGAAGCATGGTCAAATAGTATGATTGATACAACCCTTGTCAGGTACCTGAAGGTATCAACCCTTTGGGCCATTTCAAGATATCCCCAACAACCCTTGAGGGTTTTCAACGTCTGAACCCACCCCATCCCCCAATCCCCCATGGCAGCAGGTGCCGGTGCCTTGACATACTAAGAGCAGTATCACCTGGGAGAGAAAGCTGCTTGATTTTCACTTGGGGATCATCATTTTTTCAAGACTGGTTGGGGTTTGGTTTGGATTCCTGATATCCCGGTAGAAGTTCCGAATTTTGCGGGTTTTTGCCGCCTTAATTTTCAAAAAACACAAAGAAAGCCAGCCAAAAAGGCGACTCGAAGGAGTGCCGTTGAAACTTTGGTCATGCACACGACTGGAACATGTTCAGAAGTATTATGGTGTAATGCGATGTGCTTTTGGTGACTGCTCCGCTAAATTAGAGCTTTAAATAGATACCTGAGTATAACATATACACATATATCATTATGTATATACATATGTACAATATGATATACACTGAACGAAGTTCAGGGTGAAAATAGATCCAGTGCAATTCCCAAGGGGGTGACGTGGCAAATCGCCGAGTGGGTGATATCTTATCTTTGTCCCCTATTTCCATGGGAGGTCATCAGCATCCTCGTGTCCAAGCCTCAAGCCTTCAACAAAGACTTTACACCGAAAATAGGGATGGAAATTGCAACCTGTGTCCAAGCCTCAAGCCTTCAACAAAGACTTTACAGCCGAAAATAGGGATGGAAATTGCAACCAGTGCAAGATTGAAACCAAAAAACCATGGTGGGCCTGTTAGTAATCTGCATCTAGAAGCAAAATTCGAGATTGGAATACCCGCATAACTTTGTCTCAGGGTATGAACACATGTCCAGCCCTGCGAAATGATCAATCTCATGAGTAGGGTACAGCTACCCACTTTCAATGTGCAGTGGCAACGGCAACAAGAGGCTGTGCTCAATCCATTTAGTTTCACAACCATAGCTTCTATCGGAATAACCCATTTACAACATGTCGCATGAGGTACAATTGCCGGGTAAATAGGAAACATTTGTTGGCAATTGAGCCCCTCATCAAACAGATGTTCAATCAATTTGACAATCTTCCCCAAGATGATTGCAAAAACGCAAAGGTTTTTTCAAACTCTGTTGTACCTGGAAAGTCTTTGTTGTCCCTGCCGCCAAGCTACCCTTCAATCTATGTTTTGGGTAGGTTGATACGGGCTCATTAATTTTCTCAGGTTCCATTCCAAAGGAAACGCATTTTCCAATCACACATTGTCACATAGAACATGATAGTGTGAAGTTACTTGGAAATTGGAAATGATTCCACTGTTTGTTTCCACAAAACTTCAAACTCAAGCTCTTGGATGGATTTGTTCATCAAGAAAGTCATCTGGAGAATTGCTCCATTCTGGATGAATTGCAATCACACTTCAACCACCTGAATTTTTGGGTCATTTTTCAGACAGTTCCTCAAACCCATCACTTGCTAGCGTTGTTCTGTTTTTTGACAAAATGATTTTCCATATCTGAAATCTACCGATACCACAAAACGAAAGCCGCGAGAAGTGTCCAGTACAAGTCAATACTCCTAAAATCTCCCTTGGGGATACTGAAAATAGATGAAAAAAGCTACTAAAATTACTATTTTGGGATACCAATGGAAGACTTCACCAACCTCAAAGATATGTATATAAAAAGTAGCACTTTTATCCACTTAGCAAAACGACCACCCCTAATCTTCTTTTCGTTGAGGATCCCTGACTGGAAGGTCATCAGGAAAGTCTGCATCTAGCAGAAGCACCATATGGCTTTCTCTGTATCTGTGAAATTGTATGTAATTTTTTGCTACCTGGTCTTGAAGTGGCTGACGATTTTGGTGTTTTGCCGTGTCTGAACCACCAAAACAGCATAGTTGCAGTGAAACAATCCTCGAGGAACTACATCGTGAATCCCGTGGAAACGCCTTCAAGTGACAAAATTCATCGCATGTTGTGGGAATCTTGGATTTCTGGGCTTACAATGAACCTTACATCTCTCAGATAGTACAGAATACATCATACAATGCAAACACATTGACGGAGTCTTAACTTCTTAGCTCCTGACTATGATGTAAGAGCTTAAAAGCATATCTAGACCTCCTCAAGATTTCCTTCCAATCATGTCATCACAATGTCATCTTTTGAGCCAATGGCTGACAACACGATCTTGGCTTCAGTGAAATGTAAAAGACAATTCAAACCAACTTGAAACCTACTTGATATCAGGCCAGCAAGAAACGGCGCTCATGACATACAGACCATTGAGATACGTTTGAGATCAACAGCAAGGAGCGACTTACTTTACATCTGCGAACAAGAACACCAATTTCTTGCACTTGGTCATTTCAAGTCGGATTCCCCCATGAGCGATAGCAACTACTGAAAAAGAATGGGTGAATTTCTTGCATAAAATGTGAGGCATTTATGGCTTGAGGATGGCAATCCACTCGTTTCCGAATTTTTCCAGGCTTCCCACCAGAAAAATCCTCCAAATCCGGGGTTGAAGTGATTAATTCCAGAAAGGAAAGCCATTGATCTTAACAGCACCCTATATTCATACAAATCTTCTGTAAAGTGACGTATCGGATGGTATCGGTGATTCCTGTCAAAAACCTCCTTACAACTCCTTGCCTATGCTTATAGTCACCTTAAACACCCTGTTTCACTATCAATCTGTAATGGTGGATTCCGCATTGTTTATGTCATTTGTGGTTGGTTCGAAGCAGCACGGACAGCTCACACAATTTCACCCTAAAGAGATGCTCTTTCTTACCATCGCTGCCTATGAGCTTTCCCTTCGGAAGATCTCACGAAAATATAGCGGGAAGTGAAGCCTAGTATCATTCAAATCCATTGGCTATCTATGGCTTCTTCATCAAAATCATCATGTCGATCTGCCTGTCGGCGATGCAAACTTGTGCACCCTCAAGGAAAGGTTGATGGACGTTTGCACCCCCAATCTTGAGTCACTCCCAGGAGAGGAGATTCCTTTTAAGGTTCCCTGGTCTTTCCGAAATGTTTATCCCACAAATATCATCACTACCTTCCCCCAAATGAAAGCCCCTTAACTACTTCATCAATGCAGGTGGACGAAGCAGTCTCGGGTGAGTTGTTAGCTCCAACTCCATAGGAATAATGATTCTTGTCAAAGAGGTAGCATCTTCCACATCAGAGCTGAAATTAGTGCATTTATATGTATATATATGCGCAAATAATTTTTGAGGACAAAAAACTCTTCCAACTGCAACTACCACCCAAATAGAATGCAAATTTGCACACCTACCTCCATGTGCGGGTCCGCAGCCCCCCTCAAAATGATGGTGGTGTAAAAGTCCAACTGAATATTTCAAAGGGTCTATCAGTTGGAGGACCCGTCAAGCCTTAGGCAAATCTCAGCCATAGCGCAGATGTTCATGCTGTCAATATATAAATCATCCTGCCGGTCCAACCAAGAAGCACCTAAAAAGCGCCAGAGCTCGAGGATCCCGGACATCGTACTGCTGCATGGAAAATGGCACTCTTATAACCATCATCTCCAGAGGTATGCCACCTACAGGTACGTGGGGAATGCACGTACCTACTGGCAAAGTGGAGATGGCACACCCAAAGTTTGGAGGGGCGAGGCATCATACCTCTAATGGTGTTTGCCGCACACCGAAGCGAAAAAAATAGTACTTCCACTCCCATGTACTTCCACTAAGTCACCCCTCTCCCTGGACCGAAGTCAAAAATGCTTTGACCAACTGTAATTGTGACAACAGGAGGTGTTGAAGATCGGTTTTCAGCTGCCTTTGAAATAGAAATTCCCTTATTAGGTCTCCGAAACCTCTTGCAAAATCCAGGTGTTGGTTTTTAGGAATCTGTTAAATTGGAATCTTCAGCGGTATTTTCGTAGCGATCTTGATCATAAGAGAGATGACAGTATTACTTTTATTCAATGCATGAATTTATATGTATATATTATATATATATCAAGTCAAGCTCGCACTCTTTTGTCCACTCAAAAGCCATGTGCATAATATATAATATAATATAATATAATATAATATAATATAATATAATATAATATAATATAATATATTATAACATATTATAACATAATATAATATAATATAATATATCATAACATAATATGATATAATATAATATAATAAAACATAATATAATATAACATAATATAATATAATATAACATAATATAATATAATATAATATAATATAATATATGAATTATGTGCATATTCTAAACCATCTTTCACAGTGAAATCCTTAGGAATTTCAGATTCCACCTTCCAACCCCAACCGGCAGTTCGCTACCAAGTCTACAACCTGCTGGGTCTCCAAACACATCGTGAAAGCCATCAGAGGTGGCTGCCACATCTGGCAGTAAAGCTGCCGCTGCTTCTTTGGCCTTGGGACATAACCGGAGTTGACGGCTGCTGCCTCTACGAACCAAGTTTGCCCCGTCAGATGGAATTATTCAGAATTGAAAAAAAACCTATGAATCATCTATGTTTGTCCCACCTTGGACAGCAATCAATCATGTTTAAACGTCACGCAAAAATGACCCGTATTGTCATCTCACTGTGCATGTAAGATCCCATCCCCTCACGTTTATAGTTCCAATTCATGACCGTGTTTCAAGGTTTGAAGCTTGGGCTCTCCAGCATAGGCAGCATACTCACGGCTCAATGCACGCCTGAATGATGCAACGTGATTTGCCCTATGAACTCAAAAAAAGGCAGTGAAACAACTTGTTTGGGGAGATATTTTAGACAACCTTTTTTGACATAGATATGTGAGTATACAAGCAAACAATGTGACATACATGAATTTGTAGACACTATGAGTGTACATGTTCATATATACATATACATGGGATTAAATCATCATCCCAAAATGTGCATTCCATTGCATCCCCTGTTGCCGAGGTGAAAAAAAGTCCTGTTTCACACACTTAAAGAAAAACTAGCATGAAAAACAATACTTTAGGAAGGTGGCAAAACTGGCAGATGACCTTTGCCATTGGATCCCTTGGCATGTTTTAGTTTCGTTGTAAAGTCACATCCAGCCCAGCTGAATAAGACTCTCCTTGCAAGGACACTGGTTCAGTGTTGAATAGCCTCAAACTGTCCCAATTCTCTCCTTATCTTTCATGTTCACATCGTCGTAGGTATTGAGATGTCCGTACTCCCCCAAATTCCCAAACAGAGATCATTAGCTCATATGAATCGACTCCAAGGAAAAACGTGGAATTCAGGATTCCTGACCTGACTTGATACAACCTGAACTGTTTTCACGTTTTCGGCCTCTGAGTTCTTTCACTAGCACCCGGCTCTTTCGGGGTGGCTAAACGAGCCAACGCCTGACGTTTTTTTACGGCCAAGAATTGCTGGGAATGGTAGGATTGTTTGCTCTGACTTCTTGGAAGTTGCGGAATTGATGGTTGATTTATGGTTTATAGTAGACCTATTGGGTTACAAGTAAAACGCTTGGTGACTCCGTCCTCGTCAATTTCGTTGTAGCTTTCTAGCAAATCTTCGCTGAGTTTCGAGTGACAACATGTTGAAGAGTGAAGCAGGATGAAAAGAAAACTGATTAAAAAACACCGATAATCACAACGAAACCTCTAGCAGAAACCTACAAAACGATGTTCAAAGCCAAGAGACACAGCAAGACCGAAAGCTCCACCGATGAAGAAGCAGAACAACAATCTAAACCCAACCAATTCGCCTTGCCACCCAAAACCATAATTCATTTTCACCCGTAAAGCTTTTGATGCTGTAACCAAGGTCATTCACCAGTGACCCTTATAGTGGCCTATGAAAAATTGTAGTAAGAAACCCTCACAAACAGAGGGTACCCATTTGGTGGAAATCCGTGGCACCTGTGTGCGATCATACGAAAAACACCTCGAGTTTCCGGAACTGGGACTGGTGAGAGAAGCTTTTGCTACATTACACCCCCGAAAACTTGCGAATTCGTCCCCTAAAAATGGACTATTTCAATAGGAAATACATCTTCCAACCATTGATTTTTAGGGGACATGTTAGTTTTCCAGGGAGTAGTACGAGGGCAAACTCTAATTTGCTTGAATTTGCTTTCTGAGCTTGTTTCAAAACCCTTCAGAAATCAAACCCTGGGGAATAATGAAACAAGAATCAAGAATTGCTACTTCTCATCAAAAACAATTACATGCCATGTATCTGCAGAGGAATCCTGAATACGTGTGTATACGTGATATATATATATACACAATATATAATAACTCATATAATGTATATATGTAATATACAAAATATATATATATATACACACACTCAGTATCTTATATGTGTCAAAAGTCACGTACCCATTTGGCAAAGATCCATTCTTGGCAGTGTCTCTTTGAATCCCTGAATCCCTGAGGTTACGAAACTATTGAGGTGAGGAACATTGTCCCCCATGACCTCATCGACCCGTCTGCTTGCACATTCATGAATTGAATATATCCTGATGGAAGATTAGAAAGGAAAAAAAGCCCTGCAGATGGTGTTTTTTTTTGCGGTTTTTTTCAGAATCTATGAAATTTAAGAAGGAAATTGTGAGAAAACGAAGCAGTGTCGACTCTAGACCCATGGTGCTACCCTCAAGCCGTCAGTGGACCTGGTCGCCCAAGAGTCCATTGGGGTCCTCAATCTCTGAGAAGTCCCGACGTTTCTGTGGTTTTGGCCATCTTCTCATTGAGAGCCTCCTGCGATTTTCGCCAACAGTCCAACAGTCCAACAGTCTTTCAATCTCAAAACCATAAAAATCATAAAAAGGAATGGTGGGTGTTCATATGAAACCAAGGAAACCCCCAAGCAAGCCTCAGAGGATGTCTGGAAATTAGAGGCCCTAAATTCTAGCAAAGTTTACTACTGAAATGAACTATTTCCGGTTCCTGGCAGATCTGGCAGTCTTGGAAGCCCTTGATGTGAGCACAAACCTCCCTGATGGGATGGTGAGGAGATGCATCTTCCTTCGCCGAATCAACCTACACTCCCTTGTACACAGTGTCAATGGAAATTGTTTCTTCAAACAAAATCGTTTCCTTTCAGCGATCGCCATTTCCACACAGTGCCCCTCCTGTAGCCGTTGCCTAGGCGCTTTGCCTCTCGCAGAGCAGGGCCCGGGCGGTGGAAAGTCTTGAGGCTCTTCGCAACGCGGAGAGGTCTTCGTGGCACCTGGCAAGTGTTACCCTATGCAACTCCCTAAAACCGCAACTTCGCTTGGGAGACCCTCAAGCCGGGTCTAACCCCCAAAGTGGAAACACCCTAGAGAAAAACAAAACGTAGCTTCCTCCTTCGAGTATGGATCTATAGTTTCTTGAAGTTCAGTTTTTACTGCCACTTCTGTGAGTTTGGCAGTCCTGGTTCTCTGGTGCTGCTAAAGATCAAATATAGATCATGGTAACGTAAAAATCTAGAAGCAGAACACACATAGATGGGATTTGCTCATCGAAACAAAACACGCGAAAAGGTGGAATCCATCTGTTTGCAGATTGCTGCGCAACCATTTCTCAGGGTCTAACAACTCAACAAATCTGGCTATGCAGAAGGACTCCCAGATTTGTTAGTTGTGGTTGACAACAAATCCATCCGCTATCTTTATTCAAAATTGATAATCACACCTTGTTTGGGGCAAAAAGTACCCTTTTGCCACGTCAAATGAAGGTCGTTAGCCAAGGACAACATGTTCTATTGAAACCTTTGGCAGTCCTTCTGTCAAAACGCCGCCAGAAGCACTCGTCCAAAAGCCATCGGTACGGATCCTGAGGGTTTGAACTCCAGCGAGAAGGAGTTGCAACATCTACCAAAAAAAAACGGCTTCATGAGTCAAGATTTCTCCTTGATACAAACATTCCAGAGAAGTTACAATCCACACCCTTTATGGACAGGCTGTCAGATGGAGCTGGAGGAGCTACAGATCCTGTGCCCACAAGTTGTTGCAATAGACCACTCCCTGATGTCCGTATGTATGTAAAGATGTCCGTATTGAAATGATAGAAAAATGGTGGATGAAAAATAAGGAAAACGTCGTTGTTGAAAGAAACCATACATCGGCCATTTTTTTGCAATTGCTGTTTAGAGGCTCAGGAGAGGATCAAACATCTAAATTCCATCTCTATGCCCCCCAGCAACTCTTCTGGGCTGAAGTATTTCTCATCAAAACTCGTGTCAGCACAGCACCGAATTGAAATACGAAAGCTTCAAATGGAAAAGCTTCAAAAATCCATGGGGGTTGGTAGTGAATATGGTTACAGTTTGCATACCTACTGTATTCCACATGGCACATGGTACCTTCCCTCCCTTCAAGGCATCCGTGCGCAACCTCCACCTTTGGGTTGGTCCTGAACCATCGCTAGGTGTAAACATGAAGGAGGGTCCGTAACATGAAGAAGGGGTGATGTACAAACGCAATACTGATATATAAATATGTATATATGTATGGGTATATATATATATATACATATTTATCTAAAAATAAATAAATATAAATATTTATCTGATATGAAAACCGCTTTCCAGTGAATGCTGCGCACCTTTTTGAGACAATGGGGATGAACGAATCAGCCTGAGCTCTGTCTTAGGCTCAGGGATAGGCTGTACAACGCCGGATGCATCGGATGCAACGAGAGAATACCAACAAATGGTCACAACTTGGCATTGGTGGTGTATGGGGATGGATGGTGGGTTGACGAAACTACAAACAAATTGCAGGCCCACCCGCCCACCACTCGGGCCAAGATTGGCAGGAACATCATCTACACTGACAGCAGCACGAATTGAAAAAGCTGCATGTGAAGTGGCATTGACCTTTCACGACGCTTGAATCTGCAGATTCATTTTCAATCACATAAAGTTTTGTCTGAATGACATCAACTTATCTGATATGAAAACCGCTTTCCAGTGAATGCTGCGCACCTTTTTGAGACAATGGGGATGAACGAATCAGCCTGAGCTCTGTCTCCCCATTTCTAAGTCGAAGGCTCTTGAAATCATTTCATCCATTGTGCTTGCGGCTACTTGATTAACTGACACAGCACCAGAAGAAACTAGTTTTGAAACTATTCCTCTGGAAGGTTCGTCAGCGATGTTTGATGCCGATGCGACTCTCGCAATCCACAGAAAAACAGTGATGTCAACTTCTAAACTTGCAAAGATTTCTACCACGGCTTGAACAAAAGGATTTTCAGAAGCACCTGAGATCATAGAATGTTTAGTGCCCTCGTTGTCAACAAAGAGAATGCACCTTTGATGCCTGAACAGTTTTGACCAGACTGAAAAGGCGAGGACCGCTGCTATGGTTTCTGCTTCGAAAATGATTTGCTTCTTCCTCAAAGCACCCAGCTTCTCTCTTTGCTCTTTGTCGAGACACCAAGAAAAATACTGGGGTTCAGAGTCTTCAAAAATGGCAACTGCACCAACACCACATATCCAGGATTCTGCAGTCGGTTCATAGCAGGCATCCGTGAACAGCAAGGTTCGTCTCCCTGCATCATGCGACAAAATCCTGGGAGGTGCATGTTTCAGCATGTGTTGGAAGATCTTAAGTTGCAATTTCTGCGAATGGTCTAGACACCGTGACTGGCCATCAGCAACACTGCCTAGGACTTTTTTGCATCGTTTTCCACAACGGCCAAACAGTTGTGAATCAGCGAATTGCATCCTACCTCTAATCTTTTGTGCAGAGATACGAGACACATGATGGGACTGCGTGATGTCCTCCAACTCAGCGACGAGCTCATCCACTCGTGACGTTGTGTTGGCCACTTGAATCGTCCCTTCAGCTGACTTTGAGGCATCTATGCGCACGCCTAAGACTTCTGTGGTGACATCGAAGGGCACACACTTCTTTCCAGATTCAGCGAAATCCCATCCAATCAGTTTGAAAAGACTCACTACTGTTAACTCAGTATTTCTGGCAAGTGATGGCCTGGATGCGACAAGGAAATCATCGAAGAACGACGACCAGGCCAGTTTACACCCGACGACGCCTATATACCAAATGGCTCTTGCGAGCCTTAAAAAGGAATGCACACTTCTGACTGCTCCGAAGGGAAGGGCCATGCACTGGAAGTACTCCGGCCTTTTCTGCAAGGAATTAAAGACAACTATGTAAGAAACATCCCTGCCGGCAGGACTCAAAGCAATTTGGCGGTAAGCTGACTTCAAGTCGAATGTCCTGAGCAGTAGGTCACACTGCGTGCCATTCAGCCTATTGCACTTCAGCCAATCCACCAACATTGCGCCAATCACGTCAACTGTGTGCAGTGCCGGTGCCTCAGACACACCTGCGGCTTGATTGACTGCTGACCTGCTAAAATCGTCAACTGGACGATATTTGCTCTTTTGCTTCACCCCGAACCTCCTCGAGATGGGCGCTGACAATGGCACCTCACTTTCGGGAAGTGGACCTTTAAGCCACCCTAACTTCACTTCTTCTAAAGTTTGTTGCCAGATCGACAAGTCCATGTCATCGTCACCAGAAGGACCAACTGATTTCTTGATTGAGGCACGGACCATGGAAGACCTGGATCTCAGTGCTTGTTCGGTGAGAAGTGGTGGAACCCTTTTCTCGGGGAGCATACCTGTCAGCGGTACCTCTCCTGTCAAGTCCACACCCAGCTTCAACTCGTCAACAACTCCAAGATCGGGATAATTCAAATGCGTGAGGATCTGCTCAAACAAGATTATACGTTTTTGCTTGGTGACTCTGTTGATGTGAGGATCCATCTTTGTCCTAAGGTCTGACTCTTGTTGTGCCAGAAGCTTTGCTTTGCCCAACCAAGTCTTTATGAACTCCGTCCTCAATGTTGCAACTTCAGCGTCTGAGGTTGCTGCAAAGAACTTCACAGTTGTGTGGAGCACTTCTGGCAAGCAAGACTCTACTGACAAAGGGTGTTCGACCTCACATGCTTTATGTACGAAGTCTTCAGGGGTAAGCAATTTTCCATATATCTTGATGCAACTAACTTCAGGTGGTATCTGTTCTAATGCTATGTCGACATCAACTCCTGCGTCACTGGCAAGCGAAAGGATTTTGCTGTGCAAATCTGACACGTGTTCAGGGTTTGTTCCTTCATGCACTTTCACCCCCAATAGAGACTCATGAAGGAGTTTTGCATCAGACAAGTCTACTTTTGATGTTGGCCAACATACGTGATTGGAAGAATCTGTCAAGACCAAGAATTTGGTGTGGTAAGGTGAGAACAAAACAGGTGTTTTGGATCCACGAGGTTGCACTGAAGTTGCAGCTTTAAAATCAACATTTCTGGGAAATGGTGAGTCAGCAAAATTGTACTGTTGCTGCAAGCGTGCAAGGAACGCTTCTGCTATGGCGTCACACAACTTCTGTGGATAATGGACTTCTAAGCTGGTTGCGAAAACCTGACGGCCATTGGATACAACCTTGCCCCACGGTTCATGGGGATGCTGATTATCACAAATTCGGTTTATCATGGTGACCTGTCGAAAATTTGCAGCGAGAAGAGTCCATTTTGGTCGTTTAGCCCCATAAGCACAAGCTTGGTGGGCTTGATAAACCAAGGAATCAACATGTGTGATTTCTTTCCATGCAGTGGTCATCCAAAAAAGACTATGCAGTGGGTTCTCTACCATGCACGGCTTGTTGAGTTGCGTGCACAAATCGAAAACCTGTTGGCAAAAATGATACAAAATGTTTGCTTGAGACACACGAAGTCTTTCATGGTCAGAAAGACCTTGTAGGCCATCAGGCTCATCCATGGACCGTAGCGGTCGAGGAGCAAAAGGCTCATTTTCAATTGGAATGTTTCGCGCAAGACTGCACGTGCCGCACGGTGGTGCCATGAATACTGCAATTGTGCGGTCATGCCGAATCCAATCTAAAACTAAGGCTTGATGTTCTGAATTTGTCAAGTCTAACACTACGACACTTGCATGCGAAAACTTGGGCTGTGACTTGTCAACTGCCACAGAACTGGAGAAATTGAGTCGTTTGAAGGCTGCAGTGAGACCAGCCGTCCCACAAAACAGTTCTAAAATCACGACTCCTTCACGGGAAAACTTCTGTGGCTTTTGCTCTGACTGTCACTCTTTGGGCTCCGTCTTGTGCTCATCGATATATGCATGTGGCTTAAAGCAGTTAGCTTTGAAGCACATATGCCTTCCTCTTGAACACGCCGATCCAACTGCAGCTTGGTTACACCTTCCTAGGTTGAAATTGAAACACAGTGGTCTTCCTTTTGAATCGCGACCAACACAGTCTGGGAATCCCTTCGGTGCAGCGAAGGACCCTTTGCTCTTTCCTTTCTTGCCTTTGCCCTTTCCTTTTGGATTTCCTCCTGCATCTTGTCCAGGAGGCGTGCTCTGGTTCCAATTCGACGAGAAACTCTTTGGCAATGGCATCAGGTGGAAACTTGTTTTGTAATCCTGCAGTGCGGTCATCAATGCTGTGTCCAAAGGTCTTGGACCACCAGGAGTAGGCCTTGGGTCAGGAACGTTTTGGCCCAAATGGTTGAACACTTCTTTGTCAGCTCGGAGAATCTGGTCCATAGATGTTGGCATGAACCCTGGAGGAGGTTCAGTGGTAAGATGCCGCATGAGTGCATCCGTATACCTTTCATGCTCGTTGAAGGTGATCAGACCTGCGAAATCATATGCCACAGCTCTGCGTTTGAAGCACTGACTGAGTTGAAACGCAGTGGTGATTGATTCATCAGGAATAGTTCGTGTCTCTTTCACTGACAGGGTGTTGTTGTCCAATTTGAGCTTCTTGTTTGCACGTCCGCTAGAAATCTCTACTTCTCTGGAATGACACTTTCCCGGCTCAACGTACCTCAGTTGTCTGGTTTCGTATTGGAAAACGCACTCGTCAATCAGTTGGTGCGCAGGTTCATTTGCACCTTCAATTGTCACACCATTGAGCCTTGCCTTCACTTGAGTCATACGGGCATTCCGTTCTGCTAGCGGCACTTGCTTTGGTTGAGACAAATCTGAAGGCTGCTCAACTGCTGCCTTAAGTGTCGCTGTGATGATGACTTCTGCTTCAAAGTGTAAGCGACGAATGGCAGCTGACTGCCCCATGGTCTGAGGTGCACCAGCAACTAATTGAACCCATGCATCAAAGTCATTGTCCGAAATCTCTTGTCCTGGCCTACCTATTGCAAATGCAAGGTGCGCTAAAGTATGGATCTGGTTGTTGCTAAGGGCAGTGACGAAAGCATCGTCGACCCCGGCTTCCTTGGCTCTTTGTCTAAAGTGAGCCTCACTGTCTTGCAGACTTGCCATGCTCTCTCTACTTCAAGTCAAGTTAAAATGAAAGTAACTTGAGATTGTTCCACATGATGAATGAAAAGAGACAATTGCCACTGAGGAGATTGCGAGAATGAATAGAAGAAAATTCGAAGATGAAAGATTTAAAACAACTTTGCACATGTTGCCCACGACTTACGTGGTGCTGGAGCCTCATATCGGACATACCGACTCAAGCATGTGACGCTGCACATAGCAGCAAGTACATGATCCATACATAATGGATCCAAGTCAAATCTTCAAAAGAAAATGTATTTGCCAGTGGAGCGTGAACTGAACATATCAGTTGCAAAGATTGCATGCCAACCATGCAAGCAAGAAATCACTCAGACACGCATGAGACAAAATGTTGCATGACATTCATGCAAAACAAAAAAAACTCTGAAATTCACATGAGACATACTCACAAACTCACAGACTTGCAGGTGTGAACAGCACTCACCATTTATACCTCGGTGCGCCACGTCAAACATTGAAGCACCTTGAGCATCTAATGCCGTTCAATTCGAACAGCCGGGTATAAAGCCATCCAAGCTTCCTACCACACCGAAAGAAACCTGGCCTTGACACCAGGTGAATCACCAACGAGTTGTTGTTGATGTAAAACTCTCCAGCCAACGGGTCACGTGGAACAAGCTCTTGTGGTTTGGGCTGTTCCTCCTCACTGGCCTCACCTTCTGATGAGGTGTAGACAGAGGGGTCACTTTCTTTCTGAAGTCTCGCTGAGCTCCTTCTCGAAGCTGCACTTTTTCGAAGACTCCATGTCAAGGCCCTCCTGGTCAGGTTGTTCGACATCTTCGTTCCTGTCCAAA